>OOFC01002524.1:359-14716 GCA_900323345.1 Pseudochromis fuscus | reverse complement strand
CTGGGGTTGAACCCCAATTTTCACATCAGTCAATATCTGGTATGTCCCCCGTTGGCATCACATAGTGCCACACATCTTCGTCTCATTGAGTTCATGAAATTGTTTATTGTGGCCTGGGGAATCTTCTCCCACTCGTCTACAACAGCTGTACGCAGCTCCTGGACCGCAGATGGCACGGGTCATCGGTGACATACACGTCTGTCCAGAACATCCCAGATGTGCTCAATGGGCGACATGTCGGGTGAATATGCTGGCCATGGAAGAAACAGCTTTGTAAACCACTAATCATTCAATAGTCGACACCTAGACATCCCGCAATCGTCCGAAGTGACATTCCAGTGTGCAACATGCCAATGGCACGTTCCCTCACGACTGCTGGCATCTGTGGCATCTTGTTGACAGGACACAATGCACAGTTTGCACCGACTTTTTATTGTCCCCAGTCTAAGGAGTGGCCATGACATGGTGACGCTGCTTGTTCAGCATGTCCGCAAGACACATATGGCTGACCAACAGATTTACTCAAAATAACCAGAAATTGCAGTCATGTGGAATATCAACAAAACAAAGCCTCCAATAATTACTCAGTATGACCACAAACACATCTTGCATATTGTGATCTGATTGAGCAAAGCGCAAAAAAATAACACAATATAACATGTTGCGTTGATAATTTGGTTCAGTGTACATTTATTACAAATCTGGGTCACAGCTGCACCAACATGCAGTGTACAAGTCTGACAAAGTTGGGGACAGTACCTTCAGCCTCTTGAATACTCAATCTTTCTACCAAAGATAGACATACACAACAGGAAGTCAATGTCTTACCTAAGTTGGCAAACTATTCTCGGACTCTTGCCGTACAGAGAAACCTTTAACAGCAACCTTTCTCTTCTTCTTAACCTTTACACAGACCATACGTAGACTTTAACCTATTAAGATCTTCATATAACAGAAAATCACATCATCACCTGCATAAGAAAGATAATAATGGTGGAAGTTCCTTCAGACAAATTGAAAGTGCAAATGTAGTCTTTTCTTCACCTCCACCTGCAGTAAAATCCCACCATCACAAGTACAATACAACATCATTTTATTTCAAAGCACAAAAAATAGAAATAATAAATAAATCAAAGTTGATCCATAAATTAGTAATCAACACAATCCCTGATACATATGTTTTATTAATGTTTCGAACTGAACCACTGAAATCTGAAAGATGTGCTCCCATCAGCCTCTCTTCCTGTGTACCTTGCATACTGCTAATAATGCATTACACTTAGGACAGGCAGTCACAATGACACTCTGCACTGCACACATTTCACTTTCAGATTAATTAGACCGGAGAGTGTATCTCTATATAGCGACATATATGGAATAAGTGGAAATCATACTGATGTCTGTTAATTGCCTTTCAGTTGTGCTCTGGTGACATTCACCAGCTGTTATGTTAGTAAGTTTCAAGATTTAATTTTGACTTTAAATAACTCTAAAATGTACAGTATGTGTACTAAATTTATGGGGTGGTGATTTATGACGGGAGCCGAACAATGTTTCAGTCCAGTATCACATTAACTGAGGACAATACACAATGGCCTTTGGATTTAATGGGTGATCATTTTGTCTGATATAAAACCCCCTTATCATTAACTCGGTAATTTAATGGAGATTAATGCAAATCGCATTAATATTTACTGCCGGCATACTGTTATTAGCTAATATGATTCCTTTTTACAAGACACATGATGTATTTTATGAAGAACAATCCCAGACAGCCTGCGTCCCAATTATGAATCTTGCTGTGGACAGAGAAGGATGAGGCTTCATTAAATATCCTTGAAGTGAATGTCACTTTACAGGTATGCATCATTATTACAACTCATTAATCTTGATCTGCGAGGATGCGATAAGACTGTTCATTAATGAGTGTGAGATTCATTCCAGCGGCTAATTTCAGAGGGAGTGACCATCGGGCTCCTCTGAACACCAGCAATCACAATTACATCATAATGCAGCTTTCAAAATGGCTCCAACCTTTATAAGTACAGTCAGAAGAATAACTTTGCTGCGTCTGAACTTTCTAAACTTTTTCTTTTTTCTTCTTTTGTAACAAGATATGTGTTGTAACAAAGCACTCAGAGCTCAAAATGAAACTCCTTACTCATAAAGTTGCACTGTACAGTGGCACAAAAGACTCAAAGAGGAATCGCAAACACTTAAAATTGAGATGAAAAGCTCCTGTGACATCCTCACTGAGGTGAAAATTGTTTTCATTTTGTTGCAAAAGTAAATTTCAAAGGTAAAGTGCATACACAGAGGGAAAGAAGCAGATAAATAAGCAGCAGATCATTGTTATCAAATTACTAAACCATAAATAAATAAAATATTGCAGCCATCCAGCTAATGGGTTTGCATCAGCCTTTTATAGACAGACACAGAACTTAATATTTCCTTTCAGTAAAAATATGATGAGGGCAACACAACCTTTTAGAAGTCTCTGCCAGTGAGCGATTTACAGCAATATACTTTATGTTTTAATGACCAGTGATGCGTTATTTTGCTTTACACATGCACAGGTTTACAACTGTCCATCCATCCATCCATCCATCTTCTGCTTATCCGAGGTCGGGTCGCGGGGGCAGCAGTCTAACCAGGGAAGCCCAGACTTCCCTCTCCCCGGCCACTTCGTCCAGCTCTTCCCGGGGGATCCCGAAGCGTTCCCAGGCCAGCCGAGAGACATAGTCCCTCCAGCGTGTCCTGGGTCTTCTCCGGGGTCTCCTACCGGTGGGACATGCCCTGAACACCTCACCCGGGAGGCGTCCAGGAGGCATCCTAAATAGATGCCCAAGCCGCCTCATCTGGCTCTTCTCAACACAGCTCCTCCCGGATGACCGAGCTTCTCACCCTATCTCTAAGGGGGAGCCCGGCCACCCTACGGAGGAAGCTCATTCAGCTGCTTGTACCCATGATCTTGTTCTTTCGGTCACTACCCAAAGCTGGTGACCATATGTGAGGGCGGGAACGAAGATCGGTAAATCGAGAGCTTTGCCTTCCGGCTCGGCTCCCTCTTCACCACAACGGATCCGTGCAGAGTCCACATTACTGTGGACGCCGCACCGATCCGCTTGTCGATCTCATGCTCCATCCTTCCCTCACTCGTGAACAAGGCCCCGAGGTACTTGAACTCCTCCACTTGGGGCAGGATCTCTTCCCCGATCCGGAGACGGCACTCCACCCTTTTCTGACTTTACAACTGTTTCTGACAAATATTAACCAATAATACTTAAAGGTTATTTGAGTAAAAATCCACCAGTGTCTTGCAAGTGCAATGATTACCGTATTTTCCAGACTATTAAGCGCACCTGTCTATAAGCCTCTATTGAATTTATTCGAACAGTTTCATGTGGTCCACTCTGACCGAGTCTGATGTGACGATGCAAAATGTATCGGCGGCACGGAGCTTGCTAGCTTGTTAAAAGCCAACGAGCTTCGTGTCGCCGATACATGAGTCACACCAGTGTTTAAGTTCAAAGCGTCGGAAAAAAGTAGCGGCTTATAGTCCGGATAATACGGTATAATATTCTGCATTTTAGAACACAATATGGAGTTTTAACTGATTCTTCCCCTGAGCCATTAGGATAAAGTATGGTTGAAACCATGTCGCCTCTTGCTGGCTGAATGACTGACAGAGCTATCAAAGAAAAAGAAAAGAGGAAAAACAGCTGCCCGGAGAAACAGTGTGATCGCTTATTGAAAAGCTGCTGGAGGAGAGGCCTGATGTCAGTGACATGTCTGAAACAGCAGGCAGGCACTGTCGAACTTTTCTGTCCGGGAAAAAAAAAACAAAAAAAAAAAACGGTGCAGACACAGTGGAATAGGTGACATTTCCAAGCAATTTCATGTTTTTCGACAAAGTTCATATAACACAATACAAATCTGAGACTCAGCCTTAGGCTAATGGTTGGTCATCAAAATGAAGTCAAGCGCAATTCAAGACTGAAGCATGAAAAAAGAAGCAGATGTAAGGCGACAAAAAAATCTCCCCTCCTCTCTTGTAGGCAGGCTGTTCGTTCTCATCACATAGTTCACTGGTGTGAAACAAAGGTTTGTGCAATTAACAGGTATGTGAGGCTCGTTGACAGTGATTGAGGAGAAAAATTATTTTGTGTTTTTATTTTTTTATTTTTTGCTGGTCATGATGATTGGCAGCTTACTCAAGCAGGGCAAATATGTGGGAGGCAGGCAGCTGCATAACTTAATTTACTGTTTAGAGAACAAAGTCAGCACAAACCACTCTACATCAGACTTTGAGGACTGATAGTTGCCATGGAAAATAGGCTGTTGTGCGACCTTTGGTACATTGAAAAGGTTGATGTTGTTTATCGCTTTTCTGCAGTTATTAGTACACGGTTGTATAGAGTTTACAGTATAATTGAATAAGTGTGGTCCATGTTTTTTTCGCCCTTGACACAAAGCGTCCACTGTTCATCACTTTTAGCTCCTTAATGGACAGTGAGAGAAGAATGAACTAGCAGTAGCCCTGTCAGTGTCTCCCACTGCATCAAAGTAGTTATCTTGTGATTAAGGTGTGCACATGAACTTCATTGACATCTTTGAATGCTGACCATTATCTTTTAATTAGACCAGCGAATTAGAACTGTCCCTTGATGGTTGCCTAGGATTGGGATGAGCCAGTGATGGATGTGAGACAGAAATTGCCACGCAAACTACAGATGCCAAATTGACTTGACAATGAATAGGAGGAAATGTGATGACTGCACAGTGAATCATGCCTTATTAGCTTTCAATTTAATCTTATTCAGCTCTGCTGCAATTGGGGAAAATATTATAAATGCGTGGCCTCATCCAGCAGGTTACTTGCTAATAAATATGAGGTCATCTTATTTTGGAGGTGAATTTGTTACAGAAGTCTACAAACTTTTTTTCGGGCTTTTCTTCCCCATTGAATTTTTTGCTCTCAAGAAACTTTGTTTTTCTTCTTCCCACTATTGTGAAAGCGCAGCAGTATCAAAGCTGTATTGTGGACAGCACTTTGGTTGGATGAAGGGTATTTAAGTAATTGCTTTGATTTTACTGTATTGTGCTCTCTAAGAAATTACTAAAGCTCGCAGTACTGTGTGATCACAATAGGACTGGGTTGACTCAGCTTGGCGAGCACATAACAGGAAAGGATTTATGGTGACACAGACCCCACTGGGAGACCCACAGATCATCCACACCCCAAACCCTTTCACAGAATAGAAGAAACAGTAAGAAAGAAAAATTGAGGAAAAGGTTTAAAAAAAAAAAACCCTATTATTATATAACAAAATATATCTATAGATATTGACTGTTCTTCTTTTGACTTGTCCTCACTTTGTTTTCCACTGTGAGGATGGATAGAAGGGACTCAAACAGCTAAAAATGGTAGGTAACATATCCTGTGTCTGACTCCCTGCTCTGCACACAGCTGACGGACTTATTGACAACAGCAAGCAGTGGATTACCATCAGCATAACTCTTTTCAGCTGATTTAAAGTCATAATCTGTAAGATATCAGTCGCCTCACAGCGGTAGGAGGGTTCGAATCCTGCTCGGGTCTCTCTGTGTGGAGTTTGCATGTTCTCCCTGAGCGTGTGGACACTTCACTTTCCTCCCTCAATCCAAACACATGCTTGTTGGGTGAATTGGTTCATCTACATCAGTCTGGACACCTGCCTCTCACCAGCTGGGGTAGGCTCCAGCAGACACTCGCACCCCAGTTGGGAGTCGTTGGGTATAGAGCTGGTAAAGAAGATAAATTAATGAGTTATTACAGTCTTGGTTGATCTGTGACATACATGCAGTTTAATGATATTAGTCCAAGAATTATTGGGGCTGCAAACACTCCTTCAGCACTGAAAACTGAAACCGAACATAGAAAAATATTATGCAGGTTAAGTTACTGTAAATTACAGAAGCCCTGAAAGGACATGGTTATCTATATTTTTGTTTTCTCTGTTTTCCCATGATAACGAGATCATTTCAGTGGTTTCCTTGAGATCTCGAGTTATTAAACTTTGTTTTTTCGAGATAACGAGAAAATAAAGTTTGTTTTTTTCCCAACATTATAGGGTATATTTTTATAATCATTGTAATTTTCTGGTAACTGCACCACAGTAACGTCAAATGATCATAACTCCCCATAACAAACAGAAATAAAATTGACTCATCTCAGTCTGTGCAGCAGCAGTGTGGAACATCATGGTCCAGTTAAAGACAGTAATCAGACTTTTATTCTGATTTCTAGATCGCCAGAAAAGTATCTCATTATCACGAGAGGATTTATCTTATATTCTTGGGAAAAACGTTTCTCGTTATCTCGAGAAAATAAAGTGAATTAACTCGAGATCTCGTAAAAACCAGTGAAATTGTCTCATTGTCACAGGAAAATGGAGAAAATTAAGATATAGTAACCATGTCCTTTTAGGGCTTCCGTAGTAAATAAACCATAAAGTGTAAATATAAATGGATTCAGTAATCACCTTTCAAAAATGAAGCCAATGTGGAAGGGCTAAAAAGTGCAATACCACTGATGTCCACTGGATGCTGACTCCTGAACTTGAGTCTCATAGACATTAGGAGGTGTCCTCAGATTCAAGTGTCAGACCCACCTCCTCACCCCTCCCCTCATATCCAAATATGGTCACTTCTGGTCCTGAAAAACCAACAAGTGACTTTCTACAAACCAGCAGGTGATGTCACGTTGGCTCCATCCACTCCATATACAGCCTATGAAATAAACTAGAAAGCTTGGGCTAAAAAAACAAGTCATGAATCAGGATTTGATCAAAAAAGATTTGAAGACATGATGCTAAGACCTGATAGAAGTTTGTAAACTGCACCGTTTGCTCTCTTTGTCTAAGAGTGAGGAAGGTGTTTAATGCATGATGACTGCTTGTGTTGCTAGGTCTACAGTAAACTCTAGCACCATCAATTTAGTGAAATAATACTAATAATAAATAAATAAATACATATTCTGCATCTTTAAATGAAAGTGCACAAGCAGTTCAGTTGTATTTTCTGGTAAAACTTCTCTCTACCTGAAAACTGAATCTCCAAAAAATGGAGGGCATTACCTCATCATCACTATAACATGCCTTCAAATTTAAACTGCAGGAAAATGGTTCTATAATGGCGTCCGCATATTATCTATAATTTAACATAAAAATACATGATTTGGTTCGAAAGCTCAAACAGAAGCACCTTCATTTTGCATGAAAACAGTGTCTGCGTTATACAGCTTTCAGATCATTGTCTCTCAATCTCTGTGTGGCAGGTGTCCTATGGCACATGTGATTGCGGGTGACAGCTCAGGCTGAGTGTTGGATACAACAGTTGGCAGTTTGGGAGCCTGATTTGCTCTAAGCTCTTGGGGTACAAATAAATGCTGTGAAGCACCGGTGGCAAAATAAGAATAACTCGCGCTATAAGCAAGGTAGCTGGTGGTATATGACAATGAAAGTAAAGATTACCTCAGTGTGACCAGAGCTGAAAAAGGGCTGAATTTAAATCCCTAAAACAGAGTGGTGAATTCTTGGCAGTGAAATAAATTGGTAATTTGTGGCGCCCCAAAGTAAGGTACTTAACTCTCCGTTGCTTGGCAGCCAAGAGTCGAAGACAGTGGATGGAGTTGCAGGTTTCACAACATTATAAATGTGGAGCAGCTTCACTACACGCTCATGCATGCTCAGTCAACCTTCTTCCATTAATAGAGGTTCTATTTCACACAGGCTTTACTCCCACACAGAGCTTTATAGGCTTGACCACAAGTCTTTACATATCCACTCACTGTAAATGTGCTTACCCTCTTTTTAACACAATGGCTACTGTCAGTGTAAAAGGGCAGGGCTCACTCCACTTCTCAACCATGCATCCTTTAGCCACACCAAAAAACAGCAAGTTATCCAAGGATGGCTTTATCATAACACCACGAATTCATACAGTTGCTGTGATCAATCCACAGTGACAGTCCCTCACACTCACCTCGGAGAAGCCAGATCAAGTCACAGCTCGAATCCGATGTGGAGCAGTGACAAGGAGGCTGTTCTCCATGTTCCACATGTTGATGATGCAGGACCACGGCCAAGTCAGTAAGTCAGTCAAGGACAAAAAAACCCACCTCATCGTGCCCCGAGGTCCTCAGTCACATGGAGTTTGTAAGATGGTGCTGTGGCTCGGGTTTTGCTTCTGCTAGAGCTGCAGTAAATGCCTGCTACTCACCAGGGGGAGGATACAGGACTTACTGAGCCTAGGAGTCACGACAATACATGTTTTTTTTTTTCCCGAAAATGTTATTCAAGTATTGTTTCCATGCATTTTACCATTAGATTACAGCAAATAAATGCCCTCATTCCAGGTGGTATCTGTGGTCCCCTCTTGCTGCAAGTTGGATTGTTATGTGAAGCTACGTCTTCTCTTCAGGAGTGAAAGCAGAACATTCTGCTGCCTTCCCACAATGGACAGACTCGATTGGGGACAACCCACTATTTGGGCCTTAACTGTCTCTCATTATAGCCATCAATCTTGTGTAGATCCGTTTGGAGGAAGCTCACCAGAGTAGGTGGAGGGCCAGTGCACACTGAGCTGGCATTTGGTTACTGAAAAGTCAAGTCATCTTTTCAGGCAACACTGATCCACCGCTTCCCAGGCATCTGCTTATTAAATCCCCACACCTGCAGAAAGGCTATTAGAAGAAAAGGAAAAAAAAAATGGCAGCCTGAGAGGAAATGAAAAATACAGAACTTTTTACCCTTCACCTTCAACTCACAGCTTTACGAAAAAGGAAAAAAAGTCAATTTTTTTCCACACACATATTCTCATTTGAAACATTGAAGCTTCCAAAAGATCTGATGTCAGACTCTGCAAATTACTTGTCATTAATTTCAGACACCAGTCAGCAGTTTGACTGACCTTGAGCTGAAAACTTGCAAGTATAGCCTGCTCAATTCATCTTATAGATTTTTTTTTTTTCTACAAATGGAAATTGGGCTGTAACCCGTAATTTTATCTAATATAAAGGTTAGAAATCCCGGGGAAAAGCTTGAAAACATGTGAATAGAAAATGAGTTGGGGATTGATTAGACATTTCCTGTTGACAAGCTCTGAAAGAATAATAAATCATTCATGAGTCGAGGAGTTAATTTAGACTGATCTCTGAATTCTGACGTCAAGGATTAGATGCATGAAAAGCTAAGATGAAGAAGAAGAAAAGCCTGGCCAAGCATGTGTGCATCACTGTTAATCCCCCATTCCTGCTTTTA
The DNA here is from genome assembly GCA_900323345.1 of Pseudochromis fuscus. Classification (NCBI taxonomy): domain Eukaryota; kingdom Metazoa; phylum Chordata; class Actinopteri; family Pseudochromidae; genus Pseudochromis; species Pseudochromis fuscus. The sequence continues at coordinate 5,414 of OOFC01002524.1, read as the reverse complement.
GGGGTTCTAATTAATTAAAGGATGTATGGCAGAAACTGAGCAGTAATCTCCAAAGCTGTGCCTTTTTTAATTCCAGCTTCATGTTTCACGACCACTGCCTAAACGACTGGTAATTCTGTCTTGGCCAGCACCTGTCTCTCTCTCTCTCTTTACTCGCTTCCCTTAACACGTCTATTCCCCTTTTTTCAAAACACACACACACACACACATTTCTACACACAACTTCCTCTGTCTCACCTCCCCTTCCACAGTCACTCCCATCTCCTTAGCTCAGCATCACTCTCACTCCCACTCTTACTTTTGTTGCCACTTCTTCGCCATCTCTTTAAGGTGTGATCTATTTTCAACCGCTGATAGTTTAATGAGCATTTTTTCTATCTCACTGGAGTCTTATCATGTCATTAGAAAAGAGAAAGGAAAAAAAAAACAGATGAATAATAGATCTGATGATGAGACATACCTAGATACATCTCACATAACTCCGCTGGTGAGATGAGAGGAAGTAGACAAGGTGCTTTTGTTTAACAGGACTCGATATCCAGCTAATTAATGACTTGTGGGTGATCTTGAATCAATCTGAAGGACAGCTGACAGATATGAGAGCGAGCGAGGAGCAAAAATCCCATAAAATAACTCACAACTGCAACTGTTTGTGTGTGTGTGTGTGTGAAAGGACTCCTCTTTTGGATCTGTGTGATGTCACTTCACACCCCAGCAGGGCTTGTAAGTGGGCTAAAGTAAGCGCAAGCCCCCTATTGGTTCTGTGTAGCTCCCGAGGCTAGCACGCCCTGCCAGTTTCTCTCCGTACACAGCACTCTCAGCTCTGTCAGCTTAATTGGCTCGCCTCCCATCAGCAAGATGCCCCAACCCCGTCGTAATTGGCTCCCTTTTAGCCACCCAGCCAATGCTATTGTTCAGGTACACAGTGTGTCGCTATGGATGCGGTGATCACTCACATATGAATTCTGGGACAAAAGGCCCATGGGCTGTCTCTCAACCAGTTTCCTGAACTGCAGCTATATTTCTGCCAACAACAACCACAATGCACTTAAAAAAGAAGAAGAAGAAGAAGAAGAAGAAAGTCTCTTCCTTTAAGCCAATACCCCAGTGCCTTCTTGGGTAAAAGGTAATTTATTCACACTCTGCAGTTCCTCCACATGATGTAGGACCCCATGCCAGCAGCTGTGCCAGCACTGCCTCGTGTATTTAAGTTCATCCTGTGTGATGTTAACAGAGGAAGATCATAGTGGTACACTGAATGCCAGTCAACCCACAGAGACAGGGTGAAGGATAATGATTGAGAGACAATGAAATCATCAGTGTGTGTGTGTGCTAGCAAGAGACAGAGAGAGACAGGGAGGGATGAGACTTCCCACAGACTGTCGAGACTGAAGCCAAGTCTGGTTCTGTCTAAGTAAAGGTAGTCAGTGTTACCCTGATGAGTGCCACTTTGGCCCCGGCTGGGTCAGTTTCCTGCCAGTGTGTAATGAGCCCCAATGAGGGTGAACTCCCTGTTCCCCTGTGCCCTGGCCTGTCTCCACTAATGAGCTTCTGAATAAATCAGTGTTGGTGCCCCCTCCTCCCGGCACCCCACCCATCTCCTGGTCCACCCTCTATGCCTTTTCAGTTCACTTATCCCGCCATGCCTGTCTCCGCTCACCTAGCCTTGTCACCCTACCCCCGTAATGAGCACTCAGGAACACCTTACATCCTCTGCCAACATTTTTCTGTCTCCTAATTGTGAGTATTTGTTTGTGGGACAGTCTGCCTTAGCCATGTTTGAAGACTGTGATATTCAAATCTCGTCATGTGTGACTGTCAGTGTTGTTGCTGCCTGGAGCTGAGATTGAGTCTGTGTGTTTTAGAAAACTGAGTGGGTTTGGAGGCCCCCCCCTCCCCACACCCCCCGATCCTTGCTACTAGGTTTAGGGTGATAAATAAAGAAATGAAAGATCCTCTTGCTCCAGCATGCCCTATTCGTCTGGACCTAATTTTGCTCCCATCGTAGCATGGGAGTGTGGATGTCTGTATTTGACATCTCTTAGACAGACATACCCTGTTTTATAAAAGGTGATGATGAATATTGCAAGGGATGGATTATTGGATCACAAACCTGCCCACTCTGCCCCATAAATAGTCTCAAACAGTTGGACTCTGACTGGTCTGGGCTGCGTGTGAAATAACCAAGGGACATTTCACATGCAGAGCTGGATAAAGTAGGCCAAAGCTTCTGGTTTTGGTGATGAAGTCATATGCAGCAGGCTGACTCATACAAAACACTGGGAATTCAATTTAGAAAATAAAAAAATAATGACAAGAAGATATTAAAGCATCTGTTTGGGAAGCATGGTAATTCTTGCTGTGCAATGTAATACATTTCTTGGTCAGAAAATTAACAAACAAGCAATAAATTGCTTGTTAGAATCAGGCTCCATGCCACGGTGGTGATATTTCAAAAGAGGCATTATAATACAAAGCAAACAAAGAAAATCTGTGTCAGTGGCAACTTAGTGGGAAACCCGCAGAAAAAAAAAGCAAGCCCTGGGGTAAGAGCAGTTACTTTACAGTATAGTCAGCACTGTTGTTCCCCACAGATTGCCTTTCCAAGGTGACTGACCCCTGAGCAAATGTTACTCGTCAAAGTATTGGCTGCCATGCATCAGGTTCAAACATTGTTTTTCTTTCACCTCAACTGATTCGTTTCTTCACAGATTGCTTACCCCAGAAAACTTATCAGTCGGCTTGGGGAAATCAATCATGGGGTGACACTATTCCAGACCAGAGTGTTGTTTGCGAATCTGTTGTCTGTGATGCCTGCAAAACCCCCGCTGTGATTGCCAAGCCTCTCGATGTGTTGGTTTTGGAGTTATTTTTCATTGTAGGTCTTTTTTTTTCCTGTCTCCTTGGCTGAGATTCTCACTGCCTCTCTCTCTCTTTTTCTCTTTCCACTGTCATACTTATGTCTCTCAATGCAAATCTTGGACTGTATTGATGTAAGGAATGCCAGTGCTGTTTTTGGAGATGGTAACAAATAAGCTTGCCCCACAAAGGTGACTGCCAAGCAGGGATTAATGTAAAACAGAAAAAAATATTAGCGCTCAGAGCCAGCTCTCAGCAGAGAAATGGATCCCAGTCAAACAGTCTTCCTACCTCGTCGAGTGATTCATCTTCTCTTTTGCCTTCTTAGAGAGTCCGTTTTCTACATTCATTCACATCACATAGTGTCCTTCTTTTAGAAATAACATTCTGTATTACAAGGTTTTACACCAGCATAAAAAACTCAAAGATATGTTTCGGTTTAACAGCATTTGTCCTACTGTACATAGTATATCTGGGGAAATACAACTCCCACTGTACAACCCAAACTGATGACAAGCTCTAAGTGAATTAACACTTTCTCAAAGGTAGAACTTATTGCAGTGGCTTAGCTCCAGTTGTACCTAATGAACTGGCAACTTGGTGTTTGGGGTTTAGCTTTTCATACGAGCCAAATAAGCTGCCAGTGCAAAATTTCCAGAAACAGGGAATGAGCCAGAGCCTCACCTCTTTATTTCAACCTTCCTGCTGCACTCTGGTTTCTCTTTGGCAGCATCTCCCATCCCAAAATGTGGCGTATACATGTGCCGTGAACCGTCAACGTCTTGTATTACTGCTCTTTAATATTGCCGTGTAAACTGTGGGCTGTACAAACAAATTTCCTCTTGGAAGACAATAAAGAATTTTTTATCTTATCTATCTTAAGTCTTTTAAAGACGGTGTCTTAGCCAAACAGTGACAATGTAATCCATCATGGGCCAGAAGAAGGGGGGCGGTGATCCAGAAATATCATCCTTTGCAATAAAAGTGGGAGGAAATGCTTGATTTATTTATTTATTTATTTATTTTTCCAGCCTTAGTTGGTACGTCACTGGCTCGATATCAGATGATGGCTACACTGGTCAAACAACCATTGTGATCCAGCTAGGTGCCTTATGTGAGTTTAATTAGAAGAGATGCTTACTGATGTAAAGTGCTGTGCAACTTGGCATCAGTCCCTCTTCTAGATATAAGACTGTTAAATAATTGTAAGCTATTGACTTTATAAACTGTTTCCACATTACATTGCTCTTGCTAATTAATGAGAATGAGACCTGTTCCATTTATCCTGACTGAACAATTACACAGCAGGTAAATTAATTAACTGTAGTTAGTGGTGGCTCTGCAGGACTGGCTAATAAATGTCCTTTAATTGAATTAATTTCCTTTTAATTACAATAACACAAGATGTTGTTTATGTAACAACAGCAGAAGAGTGTGGGAGAGTTGCTGATGGGGTTTATTCACATTTACATTTTGGAAATAATGTCAAGATTGTCCACTGCATACACATATTGTACTCAACTCACAAATATATAAAATCACTAATTCTTTTTTTTTTTCCTTCATACCCTCTGGCTTTTTATTTGCATTCCCTCACCAGATGCACAGTTTTGGTTTTGGTTCAGTAACTTTTCATACATACAATATTTGTATTCATAGTAAGCTGTTCCACGAGACAGACTTTGGACTGCAGTGGTTTGCATGAACTAAAGACATGTGAGTGGGCTGCCGCAAACTAAGTTACAGTCCAGTAACTTTAAAAGTAGCCTCAAGCTACATGTAAATTATATGTACTGGATCCAGATTATATAGTCCAGCATATAGGGGAATTTGCTGTCCTGCATTTTTAGACTGGATTCGGCTTCAGTTGCAGCTGAATCCTGTAGGAATGTTGAGCATCAGTGCAGGAAATAGTTACCTCCGCCAAGGAGGTTATGTTTTTGCCGGGGTTTGTCTGTTTGTCTGTCTGTTGGTTTCCAAAATAACTCAAAAACTTACTGACAGATTTCGAGGAAATTTTCAGGGATTGTCCAGATGGGGATCAGGAACAAATGATTAGATTTTGGAAGTGATCCGGATCACCATCTGGATCCAGGAATTTTTTGAAGGATTCTCCTCTCAAAGTCTCTCCTCGAAGGCGGCCATGTTGATATGCTGCCGCAAGCGCAGTGCAGTTGCTTGTATTGATTTTTACAC
>OOFC01002520.1:31970-42450 GCA_900323345.1 Pseudochromis fuscus | reverse complement strand
TGGAGGAGACGGGCGATGGCAGGCTCCTATCTTCGCTTTGGCCAGAAAGGCATCCGAGACTTTTTCAGGGAGCATTCACGTTCTGCCCAAAGTGTCGGAGCACAGGACATCTCTGCCGGGAGACTGGAGCGTCCAAGGTAGAGTATGATCAGCATCAGGGGGACGTGAGGGTGTGGAGGGGTCAAACAGTGCTGATGACACCCAGTAACTGATCATTATGGGACTGGTGTAGCTTTTGGGAAACTGTTTATCTCTCACAAAACAGTCATTCAGATACTAATTGGAGCAGATTTAGTACTTTCTCTTGGTGTGTTAGATGTGATGAGTGTTACAAATCTGCTTCTGCCTCCTGCTTACCACCCTCTGTGTGTGACCAATTGATTTTTCATACATCAGTGCTGCTCTCATGCTTTGATGATATCACTGCTGTATCACTGATCCTTTTGTTTTGCACCACCACACGACTGTACTGCCCCTGAGCATCACATGCTGCACTGATGGAGATGTTACTTGAGGTTCCCTGGGGGGTTATCATCATGCATTGTGCTCCATGTTGCACTCCTGGTGTCTGTATGTGCTTGCACTTGGTTGATGAGCCCGTGTAGTGGAGTACATCTTCCTATCTGTCACTCTCAGCTAAATATAATGTGGCTACAGCACAGCCTGAAAGTTGAAACGTCAAAACAATTAATCAGTCAACAACTTTGAACAAATTAAGTTAATAGCCATTTCATTTTAGCAATTAATAGTTAACAAGCTAGTTTCATATTATTCGATTCACATGACTCTAACAGCTCAGTTTTAGCTTTAGTCTTCCAGATGTTTCAGTTCTTTGAATCACATGGTGATACAGGTAGTCGAAGGGTTACTGTTTACTTTTTTTCCTTAGTATCCTCAGGGCCCACTGCCCAAGGGCTCCAAACAGTTGTGCACCTCCCAAGAAATCATTTGTTGGTTTATGGCTGCCTCCAGGCTAACCTGCTGCAGCAATTAAAGCTCCAGATCATTGCTAAGCAACGTCTCTGTACATTTACACATTGTTCTGTCCTGGGCTACACATTAACCCGGAGGTCCTCATGCAGGGTATTTGCTGGTATGCTTTTGTGAAAAGTTACAATCCCAAGCCCTGGATATTTTCTCCACTACACTGGAAACATGACGGCTACTGTGCCAGAGAAATGAGTCATAGAAATTCTGATCTGAAGGTGGACTTTTTAAATCACTTCCATTAAAGTCATAGTCAGCATGTTTCTGATTAGGTCTAGTTGTAAGACCAGTCTTGTGAGTTTGTTTGTCAGCATTAATGACTGTATTGGACGTGATTATTCTATAAACACAGTCGTTAGCAGTTCCCAGCAGACCTACCTACCAACTGAACATTCAACTCTGCATTTCTGTATAGTAAAGAATATCCTGATATGGTTACTTAAAGTATATTTTAAGTGTATGTGTGGGGCTTTCGTCCTGCAGCCCTGCGAGACCCCATGGCCATGGAGCGAGCCAATCTGCTGAACATGGCCAAGCTGAGTATTAAAGGGCTGATCGAGTCAGCTCTGAGCTTCGGACGAACATTGGACTCAGACTACCCACCTCTCCAGCAGTTCTTTGTGGTCATGGAGCACTGCCTCAAACATGGACTCAGAGGTAAAAAGGGAGAGAGCTCTTCTAATTTGCTTCATTTTAGAGATAAGAAAACTGTGTGTTGGTTTGTCTTCCTCGTGATAGATGTCATTTGTTGATTTGGCTGTGTCTCTATCTTCCTCCAGTAAAAAAGTCCTTTCTGGGTTTTAACAAGTCTTTGTGGGGTCCTCTGGAGCTGGTGGAAAAGCTGTGTCCTGAAGCAGCAGAGATCTCTGCCTCTGTACGCGACCTTCCTGGGCTCAAGTAAGGAATAGATTTTTATCCACACACATGTTTACTTTCGTACAACTTGACCAAACATCCTGGTGGAGAAACATGAACCTCACCAGCCACACAAACAGACATGAGAAACATGAGAGTGTCACCTGAGGCAGATCAAGGAAGTACCTGCGTGTTATTTACTTTCACTTCGCCTTTCCCCTCCCTGCTGCACCACTTCTCCCTTTCCCTATTTTTCTATTATTGTTTTGTATAAAGAAACATTTTCTGAAGTTGTGACAAGCAGTTAGATGTTAAGATATTTCTTATACTGTTGGTTTTGGGCATAAAAAATACATTTCAGTAATAGAAGCATTAGTATGTTTATCACCAGTGTCAGGAAGATTATGGAAGTGGAACTTTTGTGACTTTTTTTTTTTAACTTTCACTGTGACCAACAAGAAAACATTTGAGTGTTGATACTACAAAATATGGATGAATGAAATACTGGTATCAAAGCTCAACCTGTGCACCCTCCAGTATATTGAAGTAGTGTCCTCTAGTGGCTGTGGTAAGCAGAATCAAAATCACAATTGCTCTCTGCTCTTCCCAAGAATCAGTCACGAAATCGCAGACCCTCCAGGCAGGGAATCAAGTGAGAACACTTTCAAATGATGCAGCAAAATGAGGAACAGTCGTTTTGTCTCAGACAGAGAACAGAGTGTGTTTCCTGTGTTGGTGCTGAGTCAGAGCAGAAGACATGTAGCAAAGCAGAATTTCAGCAACACTTAGGGCAGACCCAAAGGTTTTATTCAGGACAAACTGAGTCTGTACAGTGCAGTTAGAAACAGTTTTGGATGCTAAGACACAGTTGTGTTTTCACAAAACAATTAAACCAAAAAATAATAAAGATGATATTTCATTCTGAGACACAAAAGCACTTTTGAGAGTAACAATGGACAAGAAAGAAAGATAAACTTCTGAGCACACAGACCTAATCGCCTCAGCACCACCAGCCTAAGACTCTCAGAACTTTCTTACATAAAAAAACTAATAACTCCATATCACTGGTGTGTTTGTGTGTATCCAGGACTCCTTTAGGCAGAGCAAGAGCATGGTTGCGTCTGGCTCTCATGCAGAAACGGCTGGCCGACTACCTGCGACTCCTCATCACCAGAAAGGACCTGCTCAGGTAAGACCAGAGACATTATGGGAGATTGTATCCGCTTTAATTTGACAGCAAATGTTTCTTCCAAAAATGTGAAACTAAACTTGGGTCAGGAGGAATAAAGGTGCCGATAGTATAAGAGAGTCTGTTGCATCTTCCTCCTCAGTGATTTCTATGAGAACTCGGCACTGATGCTGGAGGAGGAGGGAGCAGTGATCGTGGGCCTGCTGGTGGGCCTGAACGTCATCGATGCTAATCTTTGTGTCAAAGGCGAGGACCTGGACTCTCAGGTAACCACTGCAATGAAACTGTATTTTGACAGCCTCTGGGCCTCCCGCCTCTGGACTGCTCTGCCTCAGGACGTAAAAACTCAGGTTTTCTCCCCTCGTCCAAATCCCATCTTAAAAACCCACCTTTTCAGACAGGCAGGCCTTTTCCCTTCAATCCTGGGACTGGAGTGACTGCACTGTTGCACTGTTTTACTATGTATTCCACTGTTTTGATTGTTTTGTTTTACATTTTATTGATTGTTTTTACTCTGTGTTGTACGGGGATCTTGAGTGTCCTGAAAGGCCCCCATAAATAAAATGTATTATTATTATTATGATATATTAAAATATTCTTTAGATGTGGGTATGCTGTCTGGATTAAAGAAAAAGATAACACTGTTGTACAGCTGGGTTGCATCATTCTCTACTGCTCCTGCTGCTCTCACACTGATTGAATTTAGTTTTCTGCTTGCACCACACTGAGCAATAGAGAGTGTTTGTCTTGCGTTAACAATACAAAGAATGTTTCTCTAGTTCCTGCAGCCATCGACCTGAAACCGTACCTGTACTCAAGTTTCAGAAGGCACAATGACAGACAAGAAATGACATTTTATTAGAGGAGATCTTGAAGAAGTGTTCACATCTGACTAAATGTGACTGATAAAATTGTAACAAGGTGGTCTACAGCTGATAGATTCAATCTGTTTAGTCATTACACAGAAAACAAGAAACAGATTTTATCTTTAACAACAGGTGTAGATGACGTCTGTGACCATCTCTATAAAAAAAAAACTAGATAATGCTACATTCTTCCTGGACATCGTTAAATGCAAACTCACCATTGGATATGGATTGTATCACTTTCAAGCATTTTTTATTTTTTTAGTGATATTAGTTTGGCTTATTTGTTTTTTTTTGTATTTGAGGTTGGGGTGATCGACTTCTCCATGTACCTGAAGAATGACATCGACGATTACAGGAGCGAGGAGAGGTATGATCGTTCCTTTTCTCTCCACTGATGTATTTACAGCTGCTTTTCTTCTCCAAATATGATGTAGAGCTCTGGATTTGTCTGTTTCCATGACAACAGGAATAGTCAGATTGCATCCATTTTGGACCAGAAGAACTATGTGGAGGAACTGAACCGACAGCTCAAGTAAGACATTTGTTTTGGATGACAAACAGATGCGTCTGCATGGTTTTTGCCAGAGTCCATGGAGATCATGCTGTCATGAGCTCAAAGGACATGCTGTATATAAAATGTCACCTTGAATAAATACATCCAGGATTTAGTTTTGGGTGTTTCAGAAATCCAGACTCACTCTTTTCACATTTCTTCCTACAAGTTCTTGTTTTCTCACCGATCTTGTTTAAATTAACTTGGATTAACCTGCTTTATTGAATGTAATGATACAGAGTGAATCTTTCTTTGTAGCTGTAATGAGGTGAAAACCAGCCTGTTTGTGAAGATAGTACATTAATGCAGCAACTAATCAAAGGAGGGAAGGCTCTGCTTAAACCCTCTAACACCTTCTACTATAATATCAGTCCCATATTCTCATAAAAAGTTTGCACTATGAATTTGATGACATTCACATGAACAGGTCCATTCTAATGTCTGTGTTTATGTTTTTGACTGCAGCTCTACAGTTCACGGTCTTCAGAGCAGAGTTGATTCTCTGGAGAAGTCCAACTCTAAACTCATAGAGGAGGTGAGTGCAAACACACATAGATGAAATCATCACAGTGTGACCATGAGCATAATTGTCAAACTGTTAACTCACGAGGATCAGTTCAGTCTGTGTCTTTTTGTTTTTCTCTGTGTGCTCATGTCTGCGTCTGCAGTTAGCCATAGCCAAGAACAACATCATCAAACTGCAGGAAGAAAACCAGCAGCTGAGGAGTGAAAACAGCATCATCCTCCTGAAGACACAACAACATTTAGAGGTGCACAATGACACTTGTGTAGCACAAAATTACAAAAATACATCTGCGTCTTAAAACACACAGAAACAAGGATCCGTGTATTTTTTTTGTTTTTCTTTTCACTACAGCTGAAACAGATACCAAAAATATATCATGCCTTTAACATCCCAGTAATTATTAATCACCTCTGCTCACAAACTGATGAAACTGATGCATGGCACTGCTGTTGTGTGTTCGTTTTTTTTTCCCGATTTAGGTAACTCAAGGCGATGTGTCAGTGGAGAGAGACACGTACAAACAGTCCCGGCAGGGTTTGGATGAGATGTACAATGAGGCTCAACGGCAGCTAAAAGAGGAGTGTCAGCTCAGACAGGTCAGAATGTGGCTGTGAGTGTAACACGGATAAAAATATCTGTGCATAAAGAGATTGTGTACTTATATTTTGTCCTTTTTCCAGGATGTGGAGAATGAGTTGGTAGTCCAGGTGTCGATGAAACAGGAAATGGAGCTGGCTATGAAACTGCTGGAGAAAGATATTCACGAAAAACAGGTTGATGCACTCTCTGTTTTTCACCATTATTTACTGAAGGTAGATAGGCAGAGTTACTTATATTGATTTCACCAACTGATTGATACATGAAGTTTTCAATATTGTATGAATATAAAGCTTGCAAGGGGTTGTTAATGGCAAGGCGGGATCAGACATTTTTGAGATATATTTAGATGTTTGTGGCAGCCCTGTTGGTGTCAGGCCTCTCACCACCAACATGTAAACTCTGCAACATAAATGCCACAAGGTGACATTTGTAGCCAAGCTGTGAGATGCAGTAAGTGCAGCATCATTTCAGCTTTGTCAGAAGGCTGCTGGGATTATTAAAATCCCACACAACATGGGAGTGGACCAGCTGTCAGGCAGGAGGATGGACATTTTTCCTGTTTATTCTATTTATTTTGATCCTGCAGAAATATGAACATAAAGACAGATATGACTACACTCAAAACTGATCATGTACACCATCAAAGTGAATCAATATGTGTACAAATAAATACATAAATAAATGAAGACATATGACCAGCGCTGGGCAGAAAAAAGCTTAAACTTTTACTTTTTTAACAGGACACACTGATCGGACTGAGACACCAGCTGGACGAAGTCAAAGCCATCAATGTAGAAATGTACCAGAAGATGCAGGTGCAGACACAAACATGCACTCACTGTAATATTTAAAGAAACGAAGGAAAGATATTACTCATCATTACTGCTTATTAAAGCCAGCCTTTTTCATTTCTTAGTCATCCGATGAGGAGATGAAGAAGAAGAATGACATGATCACTCGTCTGGAGGAGAAGACCAATCAGATCACTGCCACCATGAAGCAGCTGGAGCAAAGGTGAGATACACTGCCTGTGCAGGCACAGCACACACAGCGGTCACATCACTTTGTCCCATGTGCCTCCACAGCACATACAGCTAGACCTGGTTTTCTTTCTCATTGCTGGTGCTCAGGGTTTCTCCAAGGAAACAGGTTATCCAGTGAAAATGTGTTTACTGTCTAACTTGCAGTACACAGCTACTGAAGTGACCTGACTGTGGTTTTTAGCTGACGTTACACAGTGGGATGTGATTGGCAGGTTTTTGAAATCCCTGGAGTTCTAAATAGTCACACGCATCAAGCACAAGACTTTTGCTCTGTACTTCATCTTTAGGATTTAATGTGGTGCTTTTTCTCAGCACAAAAGTTGACAAACACTTGCCAAACACAATATAGTTTTTTTCCACTAAAAATGTAGTTTTTCAATTTAAATATTACCAGCCAAACTGATTACTAGGCCAGATATGTTGTTATTTACCAAATAATTTCCATGTGGAAACCCTGCCATCCTTAATTATTTAGTCTGATAGAGTACACTGCAGATATTTTTATGCATGCCTAGTTCTGTGTTACTGTTGCACTACGTCCTTTGGTGTATAAGTGCCTCATGTATGTTATTATGCAGCCGTCTGCTGGTTTGTCCCTGTTCACCTCATCGTCTCCCTGTCAACATGGTCCATCCCTCCCCTCTGCTCTCCCATTGGTTTAGATCTGTTCCATCCTATTTGTGATTGGTTGTGAATGTTTTTTTGCTGCTCTAAAGGATTATGTAGGCTGTATGACACCAACCCCGGTTACATTCGTTTTCATAGTGGGAGTTTTTGTGTTGTTGTACCTGAAACGTCTAACTAAGAAGTTAGTGAAAGTTGTGCCCAAATTGTGAATTAAAAAAAAAAAAGAAATCTCCCCTTCAGAACTGAGCATTTTCTACTTTAGCAAAATCCAAATAGGGATAACTGCTGTAGTGGTTGTTGCTCACTGTTCAGGCTTAATTCTTTCTTGTTGATAATAGTTGTGCAGATGTAGCCTGAAGATTCCAGATTTGGTCTGCTGTAGTTCTCTAGCCTCGACGTTCCCTCCTCCTCTCAACCTCTTCTCATTTCTCATGCTTACTATGAAAGGAAATATATCTAAATTGTAGAAATCTGATTACGCAGAGTGCACATGGCAGCCTGTAAATAGATTTCTGTGTTTCATTGCCTTTCATTTACACTTCCTCCTGTGCTTGTGATGTTAAAAGTCACAAAAAGTGTTCAGTGTAACCGGGGCCAATTAATATACTTATGTATTGACATCCTTTCTTCCTTCCGTCCTTTCTTTCCTCCTTCTTTCCTCCCCTTTGTTTGTCTCTTTTATACCATCATCCATCCATCCATCCATCCATCCATCCATCCATTTTGCTCCCTTGAAACCTCCATGTTTAATTTTTTCCTGATTTTATCCCTGCTCCTCTGTGCAGTGATAAGGATCTGCTCAGTCAGACCAGAACGCTTGCTATGTCATTTGTTAAGTGTGCCAGCACAGACACAGAGCACCAGTACAAGCTAGTCAAGGATATCTCATTCTGAGGAGGGTAGACACCAATAGATGGATTTAACTTTTTTCTCCCCCACACAATATTCAGATGGTTTTAAAGCTGCCACAGAATCAGGTGAAGCTGGACTTACATACTTGGTTCAGTTACTGAAACACCTTCAACAGCTGAGATTCACAGAGGTCATTTCAACATGTTTCATCATCTTTGGGTAAATCACATTCAAACAACTGAGTTTAGAGAAGTTTCTCCCTTCAGTCTGAGTTATTTAGCATCAGAATCAGCTGTAATTATACTTTCTCTTTTCACTTACATGCTCATTGATTACACTTACATAAAGACGCTGCACATTCTTGCTCTCACCAGTAGTCAGTTTCTATGTAACACTGACCATGAGATGGTTCACTGTTCAGACTCTGAGATTCAACTGCAGCGTCTTTGTTAGAGATCACATTGAGGTAAAAGAAATACAGTGGGCCTTCACACTCAAGTCACAGCTACTGAGGGGTTTCACTTGGTAGCACAGAGTAACACAGTGACTCAGAGCTTCAGAAGAAAGTGAAAGTGGGAGTTGCTATAAAATAGTAATAAATGGCGGGCTCTCTGAGGAGATAATGTTGAGTCACTAAGGACCCTCCTGCCACTCGAGACAGACTCCAGTCCTGTCAATAGTCCTTCAATGGCATCCACAGACTGCATATGAAATGTAGACGTAGCCACTGTGACCGTCGCGTTTGGCTTTTGGCGTGAGATTATTTATGACATTCAAATAATTTGGAAAAAAAAAAATTTCCATGCGAAGTTGATGATTTTTGAATTGAAGCTAATCGGACCCTGATTTTTATTTTATTTTATTTTTTTATTTATGTATCTATTTTGGAGCAGCCATCTAGTGGCCAACAGTGGCATTGCCGTATTTGGCCCTTGTTTCACTCTTTAGACCTGTGACTACGTCCATCTTTTATATACAGTCTGTGGAGACATCTGAGTTGGCTGAGTACCTGCTGTCAGGAGCCGCCACAACGTTTGTTATCACCTTACAGCAGCTGACCCTATATACACCGCGAGTGGGAGCAGTGACATGAAACCACACAACCTAGACTGAACAGTTTGTGCTGCTGCTTGCTTTACATTACAGTCGGTCACAGATCTACAGTCAGACAGCAATGTGTGCAGCCTCCTGCTTTTAATTTGTTGCTCTGCATGTGTTGCACCTTCTGACCTGCTTCTGACTGGCTGTGATGACCCTCGCTGTGTCTGAAAATCAGCTCCTTGCTCCCACAAGCCCTGTGTGACACACACCAAGTAGTGAGCAGTAGATGAAGATTTCGGACACAATCAGTTTGCTACATTGTGCGATATCTCTGACGTGTGGCATAATGTTATGTTGAAATTGCATGGTGGGCAGACAGTAGTGTACATACATGCATACAAAGGTTTTTGAAGACACTAATGTGCACACATCATGGAGAGTAAATATAGTGCACTGTACCTTTTTAAAGTGGTGATTCTGGACACAGCTCGCCTTCTTCTTGCGCTTCATCCTCCTTTAGATTCACATAAAGTGAAAATTATAAGGTTGAGTTTTCTAGATGTAAACGGCTCAGTGGGACCTGCAGCTTTAGCTCAGTTCACATGTTTTATGTCTGCAGAACAGGCAGCTGAGCCCAGTGTAAAGAAATGTAGTCGCACAGCTGTGAACCTCTGGAGCTTCGTCAAGGGAACTGTGTTGTTGTGTTCGTCTTGGCATATTTATTGACTTTTGTGATATATCAGGAAGTAATCATTCTAACTCTCCCTGCTCCTAATACTCTCTATTTGTAGAAGAATGAACACTCAGTACAGCTGTTGAACACTCACAAGTACTGTCTTTTACCACCGTGATCAATAAAGTTAGATGTTTTGAAAGTGCTGGGTGCGGTTTGATTTTTTTGGGCTGCATGCTGTTGATATGTGTAACATTTCTGAAGTCAACAGTCCCTGTATGTCAGGGTGTTGTGGGGTTATCCTTCTCATTTAAATCCTCATATCCTGAAAACAACCTTGTCTGTCACACTTAGATGATACATCCAGTTAGCTATCTGTTGTTGTTGTTGTCCATTCAGTTGCTTTAAGCTGGTTTTCCCTCATTTTTTTATCATATGTCTTTATTTTGAAGTCACCCCCCTTTGTTTTTCTTACTTTTCCACAGTTCAGATCTCATCCCGTTGTCTCTTTATTTGCATACTTTTGAATTTTACTTTGCAGTGTTCCTTCATCCCAACCTCAGTCGTACCTCCTTCATCTTTACCCCCAGAAACCTCAGTCCCCGCCTCCCTCCCTTACTCGTCCATCCTCCCTCCGATCTTCTCTTTGTTGTTTTCTCCCCTCT
>OOFC01002520.1:0-21665 GCA_900323345.1 Pseudochromis fuscus | reverse complement strand
GGGTGCCGCTGGCAGAGCTGCCGCTGCTTGTTCACCAGACCAGGAATGTTGTCGCATATCACCCGAGCACCCAGCGCTCCGATGTACCTGCACACACACACACACACACACACACACACACACACACACACACACAAAAAAATCACATGTCTGTCATTTTAAAGGATACATTAAACTTAAAAAAAAAACCAAAACAACCATTTACTATTTACTGATAGTTTAAAAAAAAAACAAAAAAAACTTTTATACACAAACTATAAAAACAACATAATTAAACCCTGAAACATGTACACCAACATCTCCACATTAAGCTGATGAGGACCAGAGTAAGGTAATAATTCACTTGGACTGCATCAGTAATGTCACATAAAAGAGGCAATTACACATAATTACAACACCAACACTAAGAAGTCTGTCGTAACTGGTTTTTACTGCTTACCTTCTATGTATCTGTGTCCCATGTATTTACGGTCCTTGGCAAGGGCATTCTTGAAATCCTCGGCTGTCTTCAGCTCAATAAATGCCTCTCCACTGGGACGGCCTTCTTTGGAGTAGGTGAAACAAACTCCATTTACTTTTCCTACGATGTCACAATCTGCGCAGAAATTACATTGGTTCAAACTTCGTAATGGTGCTTCACAATATGGGAATTTGTTAGGTATATAATGTCACAACAAGAGAGGTTTGGGGGGACTTGTGCATGAAAACTTGGAGCTAATGTCAATCACTCTAACTAGACTGCATGCAAAATGCTATGTGGCACACAGGAGAGTTGCATAAGTGAGTAAAATGGTGAAGCAGCAAATTATCTTAGTTAAACAACGCTGGAAGATATTTTCAACCACAACATTCACTGAAATGGTTTAAGAAAAGTGACACTGTAATAACTACTTCAAAACTAACAGTTCACTAATGCCTGAAATTGTAAAAATGTGTGTGTAATCTCACCAGAAAAGAAACCGGCCACCTCTTCTTGTGTGCAGGACCAGGGAAGTCCTCTGATCCGGACCACATAACCCTCTTCATTCAAAGACATCCTTACTGTCACGCAGAACACATCACAGCAGCAAGAAAATAAATTATTATCAGTGATATTTATAAATAAGCGCACAGCGTTGTCCTTATGAAACGCTGTTGTGTTTCCAGTATCCCCTGACCTACAAGCACTGGTCACTGTGAGGTCACTGGTGCCAGGTCTAAATTAAGGACCATGGCCACTGGTCATTAGTTGCAGGGATACTTTTCAAGTATGTACAATGGAAATAAACATGCATTTAGTTTCTCTAAGTGGCTTCTGTTGTGTCCATTCACCTCTCATGATGATAATGTGGTGAATGGACATGACGTGTGTACTGTTAGGTCTTTGCAGTTAGGATTTGCATACAAACATACATTTCCTGCACAGTATCGTCGCTGCAATAACGCACTGCATTATATATTGACATCAGGAAGCCTTCAAGTGATGATGCTATAACCAATGTAACATTCCTGCACCGGATACCACAGTGCAGGACGGGAGCAGACGGACTTCTGAACAGTATTTAGTACTAATGATCTATTAATTCCGCACTATAACAGAGGTTATTGTAGCTGTCACGACAGTTTAGATGAGATAACGTTTGATACTTCCTCCTCCCAACTGTATATCAAAGTGCTGCTAGCTAACGTCACCACAGTTCAACTCCAACTCACCAAGACAAATACATCCTTACAAGACGTTACCCACTCTATAATAAGGTTGTAAAGTTTGCCACAGGGGGACATTTGTGCAGCCTGGATCCTGTGCATGCTAGCATGTATGCTAACGATCCTCCACTATCAGGCTGTTAGCTTGCTAGCAGCTAAGGCTAACTGTAGGACACTGACAGCGGTCAAATGCACGAGGCAAACTAGTTCACATCCAAACGGTCACGCGCTGTTACTTGGTATCAACATATAACCCGGGATAAATAAATTTGTCGATCATGTCTGGATAATATCTGAAAACAGCGACATTGTCTCACAGTTGCCTCTTGTCCCTGGTCTCCTCCTGCTCCTGTCCCCAGCCTCAGGTGGCACTGCCAGCAAACACACTCAGGTATATTATCGCGAGACTGCGGCTTACAAGTGGTGAGGATGATTTATTAGATCGGTACTTGTACTTTTTAATTTTATTAAAATTAAAGAAGTTAATTTAAACAAAATTAAACTATAGCTTTGTAAATATCTTGACTCGACTGTTAACGTCGAAGATTATTATCATCACAAGTTGAGCGTGTTTATAATTACCTGTGGGCATTTTTTTTGTCTGAAGTATGTACTGAAATGTGATCATTTAAGTCTTTTTGTGTCAATAAAAATGTTGGGTTGTTTTAACTCAGAAGTTGATTAGTATTTTTAGACTAACTACAAACTAGGTTAATTTAACCCACTAAGATGGAACGTTTTTACATCAAATCTTGTTGCTGTTACTCCAAATATTGATGTTACGCCTCACATTTTGTTTTACCCCAAAACCCCCTTTTTTCCCTTAAATATTGTTTATTTTACCCTAAATGTTGCTGTTACACCCAACATTTTGTTTTTACCCAAATAGTGTTGCTTTTACTTAGCATTTTGTTGTTTTTACCCCAAATATTGCTCTTACACCGAACATTTTGTTCTTTTCACCCAGAATTTTGGTGCTTTCCCTCAGCATTTGTTGTTTTCCCCCAGAATTATGTTGTTTTTAATGTAAAACTTTGTCTCTACCCGAAATCTTCTTGTTTTCCATCAGTATTTCTATCTACTTGACAAAAACAACCTTTGTGTTTTAGTGTAGTCATACACCAAACACCAAAATATGGATTTGACACACTTAAAAAAACAAGATATGACAATCACAAACTGGCCTCTGACACCAGACAAAGTGTGTGAATGCTGCTGAAAAGCTGGGGGGGGGGGACAAACAAAACCAAAGCTGGCAGTGCAGGCTGTGAGAGGTGACGCTGAGGTCAGACTGCATGCACAACCCAGCTCAACACAAGGGGTCCAAAGGTTCATCGACAGCAGCAGATCACTTGTATCTAAATCAGCCCTCACTGGATACTCCTGCTGGTTTAAAACCGGTTTTACTTACAGCCTAGAAATAATGGAGATTGAAGTGTATACGGTAGATGCTTTCACCAATTTACCATTCAAAGGAAACCCTGCGGCAATTTGTCCACTTATGCATGTGAGTAAAAGTGTTTATAGGCATAATTTTGACTCGGCTAACACAGCATGCTTTGTTTGGAAAAATGCAAAACCCCACTAAAAAATAGAAACTAAAACACTCCAGCTTGTTGCTTTTAACTTGTGGATTTGGTTGTTTATTCAACGATCACTGCTGCTCTGTTTAACACATCCTGACTAAGCATTTCAGAGAGCAAAGTTTAACTATTTCAGTGTCACAGGATCACACTGTTTATTGTAAATTATGCATAGTCCCAGCAGACTAAAATGTTAGCAGATTTTATGCATCACAAAGTATTTTATAATTTTTTACAATGTATTTACACGTGAGCATCTTTTACTATATGTGTTTCTAACAGGAGCTGAGTGAAGATATGTATCAAAAGATGGCAGCAGAGATGAACCTGTCAGAAACTGCCTTCATCACCAGGATCAACCCCTCTGACACTTTCGCTACAGGTTTCTCTTCATCGCTTTATCACTGTTACATCATTTGTTGTTGATAAACAGCTGAGATTTGTCACACTTAACACCTCAACAGAAATATTCCCTACGGTGACACATTAACGTGTCAGTATAATGGTTAATCACTAAGTTTGTACAATTCGTCATCCTCAAGCAATTCAGGGTACAAAGGTGCAAGAGTAAAAACTTCAGTACCTGCTGGGACCTTGCACAGTAAAAAATGTTGTGTCATTTTAACCCAGAACTGGGTTAATATTGGACTAACTACATGCTTGGTTAATGCTTGGTTTATGCTTGGTTTGTATTTGGCCAACTTTTTGTCGTTTTGACACAATATTTACAACTATCCTATGATACAATAATTTGTAGTTTTAACCAGATTTTTGTTGTTGTTACCAAAGAAAAAAAAAATGTTGGGAAAAGATATTGCGTTGAATCAATAAACTGTTGGGTAAAAACATGCTGTGCCAAAATTAGTTGGGTAAAAACTGCAAAAAGTTGGAAAAAAACTGTGAAATGTTGGATAAAACCAACCCATGCTTTGTCCAATATTTACCCAGTTCTGGGTTGAAACAACCCAACATTTTTAAGTGTGTGACTGTATCAGATTTTTATTAATGGCTGGAACAAAGAACATAATTTTGTAACAGCTTTCAGAGAAATGAGGCTATAATATATAAAAGTTACCTTCAGACTGACACTCAAAAGTTGATGTCATTGTACTGTGACATCATTTGACAATATGAAACATTGATGGTCAGTTGTTCACCTTCTGATGCTAAATATTTATATTGACTAGGAACTTCACAGAAGGGTAGACCTTAGATGTCTTATGTACACATGCTACAAAATACACAAGAGAAAAGGTCATTTGATCACCACAACCACTGGCATTCATTCCCTGGAGACCATTGTTATCAGAAGCATTTTTAATAGATATCCGTGCAACAGTTTTTGTTAATTATTTGTCAATAATAATTTTATATTCCATAAAAAATACAGGTGACACCTGTACCTCTGGACAATATTAAAGGGGACATATTATGGAAAATCCTTTTTTTAAAGTCTTTTATATGAACTGTTTGATATGTGACTTACCCCCAAGCCCACTGACTGTGAGATTTTAAAACCATCTCATTGTTGCGTGAGCTGCTTGAAGAGAAATACCTGGGGTAAGTCATTCTGGATTCTGATATATTGTGATGTAAAAATATATCAGACGGTCTGACAGGGTCTGACAGACGCTGCATTAGCCAATCCCTCCACAGTATCCCATGTGGTCTCCCACAGCGTAGAAAGCGTAGGATCCGCCGCCTTGGATTTCTCGGTTACATGTGAAGTTTGGCTGCAACATGAGTGCACCCAAAACTCAGTTTTAGGTTGTAAAAACCCACACATTTTGCTACACAGGCTGCCAGCCTCACAGCGGAGTGAATTAGTGCAGAGTAACGGAGGGGAGCGCCTTAAAGCGACAGGCACCTAAAAACAGCCCGTTCGGCATAAATCTGACACAGAGGGTTTTTGAAGCAGACTAAAATACACGATTAAAGTGGAGTTTCACCAAGAAACTTCAGACATGTTCTAGAGGCATGTAAGACTTATTTAAAGTTCCCTGAAAATCAGTATATCTCCTTTAAATTACTATAAGTATCACTTACTTGGGTAGTGACAATAACAAAATCATACAAACACATAAATGTTTGCAGATAGTATCATGTACACAAGAAGCAAAGACAGATGGAGAGGTTAGACATGATGACAGATATTCTGCACTGATAAACAGACATGGCTGACCCTGCACTTTACTCAGTTTGTTTGTGTTCTTACATTTACACAAACTGAAAAAAACACCTCTCCTCAGCAGTCTGAGAGGTAACTATGTCAAACACACAACTAAGACTGTCATTGTTGGGAACTGGAAGAACAATACAATGAGCTGTCACAGTTAAAAACACAGTGTGCAGTCACCCACTCAGCGTGTAACGGCCCAAAGAGGAATGTCTATGTCATTTACACATAGCCTAAAAAATCTCTTGATTATGTCTTGAACATTTTAAACCAAAGACACAATATACCTCACTAATATAACTCTTATTAAGAGGATACTGTTTGGTCAATTAACATTAAACATTAACATATTGTTTGTATGAAATGATAAACATGAAATTATACAATATGTGTAATTTCAGATGTCAGTTTAACTTCACACAATAATAGTACAGAAGGTTTTTCCTAAGATTAAAGATTTTTTTGCAGCAGTTTTGTTCTTGTTCCTCTGACTTCTTCTGTAGATTGTTTTGAACTTTAAGTTCCACATACATTCAACTACAAAAAACATTCATTTATCAAAATGTTCAGCTCTTGACACTGCTTGTGTTAAACTTTTTCTACTTCTACTTTTTAAAACTAAGTTTAACAATGGAAATGAAGGGAGAGAATCTTCTACTCCCCTTCACCTTACTCTTTAAACTACTTCCTGATACTTAAGCTACTTTTTCTACTACTGCCGTTTCTCCCCTTTAACGTACATTAAACCTTTCAACTGATTTCAATTTTTATTCTTTTGTTAAAACATCTGTGTTTCAACTGTTCTTCAGCCATTTTGTCTGTCTGAAAAAAACATTTTTCTACCATCGTGAGCATTTTTAAGCAATTCTATGTGAATTATTTCAGCTTTCAGCCGTCACCTTGCATTTTCTTGTTTATTTTTTCCAGCTTTAAGCAGCTCTCCCACTGAATTCTCTCCTCTGTCCACTGAAAACGATGTCCACCAGCAACATGTCCAAAAATTGCCCACCAGTTTGCGTTCTGATTTTTTTTTCTGCACCGTTTTGTGTGACTTTTCCCGTGTGAAAACACCACACACTAAAAACCTGCTTACCCATTTTCACCCCTGAGAAATGGGGGATTTCCATACACTTTCATTTATGGGTTGAGTTTTGCTATATCTGTAGTAAACCATTATTTAGGTAATGGTAAATGTTAACCCTCTGTGGGCTGTTCTGTGGACACAGATATTATGTGTGATGTCTGTCTGAAAATATGATGTAATCACCAGGATCCAGGTTCCGCCTTCGATGGTTTACACCAACCACTGAGGTGAATTTGTGTGGTCACGCCACTCTGGCCTCTGCATCAGTGCTGTTCCAGTATAAAAGTAAGATACAACACATTATCACCATGTCAAGGTTAAATAGGGAGCACTTAGGATTTATATCACTGACAGCATGAGACACAGAACAGTTACAGTTGAAGGAGTCATGAAGTAGTTGTTCCCATTTTGTAAAGCTCCTCTGTGTTATACATAATGCAGCTTACTACTTAAAATGAGTGTTTTCAGCCAACACACCCCTGTTAGTCAGTTACACGGAAACACTTCAGTAAAACTAGTTCATCAGCTAGTCTGTGAGTGTAATACTGTGTTTACTGTATATGTTCCTTCAGAGAACGTAAATCCCACTCTGGTGTTTGAGACCAGGAGTGGAGAGCTGGCAGTCACCCAGCAGGGGGATGGATATGTCATGGACTTTCCTCTCAATCCACCCACTCAGGAGGTACAGTACATGGTCAGATAAACACCAGGAAAAGTTGCATGCAGCACCAGGCAATTATTGCCGACATCTAATATCACAGTTACAGTTGTTTGCCTGAAGAAATCTTGGGATCACTGTGTGTTTTTGCTACATAGCATGAAGTGTTTAGTTATAATTGAATGAGTTCACAAACTCAGCTCCAGCTGGAAAAGACATCTTGTATTTTAATGGATTATCACTGAAAGATTCTCCAAAAGAAAGTTTTTCAAATCTGTTAAAATATATATATTTTTATAATAACAAAAAGTTACTGCTGTTTTTTTTTCTTTCCGAATCACTTTTGCCACAGGATGCCAATGAGTTCAGAGACATTATTAAGGTCAGTAATATGCTTTTATGTAAGTTATGGGCCTGTCTGTGTAAGCAGTTTGCACCAGTGTGATTTAATTATCTGTTAGTGTGAGGGTGTGTGAGCGCTCAATTGTGTTTGCATGTGTGATGCAGGTGGCAGTTGGAAACCATCCAGTTCAGGATGTTTATCTGAGCTCTAGTACTAAGAAACTGATGATTCGACTGGATGACAGCTGTGACAGGTTCCTCACACACACACACACGTGTTTGTAGACAGAAATTTAGCTTGATCACATGTCGACCAACTGTTCATGGTGAACATCTATTTTTTTATAAATTTTTTTTTGGGAGCTCAGCCAGAAAATCAAACCACTCAACTTCAACACCCACTCATCACAAATTACCAAATATATCCATGTGTCTTGTCTTCAGGTCAGTACTAACAGGTCTGACAATCGACCCCATCGCTCTTCAGAAGAGTGAAAAGAGTGGAAGAGTCAAAGGACTAATCCTCACTATGAAAGGTAACCGGAGCTACATTTTAAACCAGAAGGGACATAGTAGGACAGTTTTATCACCACATGCAGTAATTTTACTTTGTGTTATCAGAAATTAGGACATGTAGCATTATCCTACCATAAAACCTTAAGACTTAAAAAACTAACATTCAAGATTAAAAATCAATAAATAAAAAATAGCATTTGTTTGATTTACATTAAATTATTTATCTGTAACCCTAAACAGTACTGTTAAGCCCAAGATGTCTGCTAAAAACAGTGTTCTCTCTATTAAATGTTGCTATGTGTGTTAATAGGAGCACCAGATTCCCAGCCAGGATACGACTTCTACTCCAGATACTTTGCTCCGTGGAACGGCATCCCAGAAGATCCTGTCACTGGTAGGATGGCTGCTGTTAAAGTAGAATCACTGATACTCCAACAATGATCAGGAATGTGTTACTGCAATGCCAATATTATACTGTATACTTGTGGTAAAGCAGTTTCAAATGCAGTACAGGTGGATGATTAATTTGGAGTGTCTTGTGTAATTTACCTGTAAAATTTCTATCTGATCCCTGGCATGTGTTTTCCACTCCTGCAGGATCTGCTCACACTGTCCTCGGGAGCTACTGGTCTAAAAAACTAGGAAAGAAAAAAATGCTGGGTAAGTAATTTCACCAGTTCCAGATTTTATGATTGAATCTACAGTCCATTATTTACACTCAGATTATCCTGTGTGTGTGTGTGTGTGTAGCTTACCAGTGCTCCAGTCGAGGCGGGGAACTAGGACTTGAAGTGAGAGATGACGGAAGAATCAACATAGCTGGACAGACGGTCACCGTGCTGCAGGGAACAATCACTTTATGATCACAGATGCATGAAGCAGAGAGGGTTTGAGATGCTGAGACAGAGCATGCACCTTCAGCTGTGTACCTTGTGACTAAAAACATATTAATAAAAAGCAAAACAGAATCGAGCCCCGAGTCTCATAATGACACATCACCTTTGTTACAGGATAGAAAGAACACTGCACCATTTCTGAGGATTTCAATTATTTATTCACTCAACGCTACAGATTAAAAAAAACATTTAAAAAGGTTAAAAAAGACAAAAGAAAACATCAAATCTGAGGCAGATTAAAAGTAAAATCACTGTTAGCCCTGCGATCAGCTGCTCGGATGAATGGATGAACAAAATGAGTTTTAAGGTGAAAGAATGATGGCTGACTGAACAGTGACAAATACCAGTTGTCGTTCGACTATTGTGACGTAGCTTTTTAGCTTTTCATTCCTAGACAAACACACAAGCTTATCTGTTGTAGCTGAGTGAAATGAACCACAGATATTCATTTGGTCAAGTTTTCTGTGTAGTGTGTGAAAACGTCTTGGCAAAGTACCAACAGTCATCCCTAAAATATAGTCAAGTGTATTCATAGAGGTATGAGATGGAATATATCTGAACAGTGACCAGTCCTCACAAACTTTCAGTGTCACTTTAACTGTCGTACCACATTATAGATATATCACCATTTGTGTGCAACTACTTCTATTCAGCTGTTAAGTATTTCAGTGCTTTGCTTCACATTGTTTGACAATAATTGATCATTTTAAAACTGTACTGCTCTCAGTGTGCGACATTTAAAATTGATCAGCAATAACAAAAGCAGCAGTGGCATCAAGGTTTATATCTGTTGAGATGATCCACGGTCACACTGTGAGACAAACCGGTGACCACAAACACAGTCGTGGGTTGATAGCCTTCTGTCACAGGGGCATGCTGGGTAAGGCCTTGTGGGCAGCTGGTGGGAGCTGGATGATGTGAAGTAGCAGTTCAGGAAAAACTCAGTAGAAACTGCTCAACTATCATTTGACTTACTGCTTAATAGATATTTGTTGGTCATAACCAGGATGATTTAAAAGGATATCATGTTCTCCTGCTGGAGATGGTTCAGTAGTTTCTCCACCGGCGTGTAGCGTCGCAGCGTTGTAGCAGAGCCCACCATCAGCAGCTTGTGTTTAGCCCTGGTGATGGCTACATTCAGGCGACGCCAGTCCTTCAACAGCTCCCCTAACTGTGAACAGACAGGCAGGAGAGAATCAGCTCAGGGTTTTACAGTTGTTCACCGGCTTTGTTTCATCTGTGTAAATTAAAAAGTAGAAATATGAGTTAAAAATGAAGAAGAAGTGAAACACTTACACTTCCCTCCTCTGCAGTACTCCTGACAAAAGAAAGAACAATCAGACTTTTGTCCCGTCCTTGGTATCTGTCCACAGTGTTCACCTCCACACCGGTGAAAGCAGGAGACTGGAGGAGAGCCGAGATGCTCTTCAACTGCTGTCTGTAGGGAGCGATCACACCGATATCACTGGGCTTACACCCTGCCTAAAAACAAACAAACAAAAAGATGATGCAAGGTTAAAAATGAGAAATAAATATACTGAGAGAATTTAAAAAAAAAAAAAAAAAAAAAAGAAGCAAAAACTGGTTTTGGATTTCTGATGACATCCTTCAAATCTAGTTTCCCAATGAAAGCACCAAAACAAGCAAAACTTATTCAAGAATAAAACAATTTATTCTTTAATCTGATAACTCTCAAAAAATTATAATATATGACGTGGTCCTCAATTTGTGGTGTGACAACCATTTTCTGCCAAGACTGCATTGATACTCTGTGGCATCGAGTTTCTGAGAGCGTCCATATCTCTCTGAGGGACAGTGTCCCTGGAGACACATGGAAGTGTCTTATGACTTCTGTCTGGATTCTTCACCAGTGGCCAGATCTCTGGAAATCGTGTGACAATTTGAACAAATGGTGATGGGATTTTAAAGCTCAAGTCCATATAATTGTAAACTAAGGCCCCGTCCACATGGAGATGAAAACAAAAACGTTTCCCCCGAAACTGGGAAGTTATGTGTGCATCCACATGAAAATGCCGAAAATGCTGTAGTCAATATGCCAGGCCTGTATGTGGCACTGCAATGCTGCCACAGAAACACACAAAAACAGAGAAGAACCCACGGAGCATACGCATAAAACTCATGTGAGGTAAAAACAACACTTATAACAACACACACTTGTTGTTCACGGTAGATGTATAGTTTTAGAAGATGCTGCTGTAAAAGGAAAAACAAACCCAGTAGCTGCTGCAGCACTGATGCAACGCTGTATTCCACCATTGTTACTGTTAATGTCGGGGGTTGCACATGTGGGTTAAAGGAGAGGCGGGACTACAGCAGCATCATTTCAGAACAATGCGTTTTTGCAGTCCCCACGGAGACGCAAAGAGTGGCGTTTTCTGACTTTCCCACTCTGGGACTCTGTTTTCAAAAAGTATCGTTTTCGGCTGCCAAAACACCATCTCCGTATGGCCGCAAAGCATAAACAATAAAAAACTTTACCATTTACTCTGAAACCCCTCTCTGTGTGGACGGGGACTAAAATGTTGGGAAATTGTTATTTGAATTATTACTGTACACTGAGGGAATTTAAAAATGCTGTTTCCTTGCCAAGGATTTTTGTTTCAGTAGGGGTGAAAATTCCAGTTTTTGCCCTTTTTAATCTCATTTATTGTGACTGTGTTAAAAAGCTTTAGCATCAGTTGGGGAGCTGCTATACCTTTATCAGTAGTGAAAGCAGCATGTGGATGAGGGCAGCTTCAGTGTGATTACTTATTCCTCCCTGCTCCACAGACTCCAAGGCAGGAACCTAAAAGGTAAAGAAACAGTATTAAGACCAGTGCACCCTACATTCATAGTCTCACTGTCCAACACTAACCAAAGTAAACCAGCTGGAAAACACACTTCAGTAAACCAGTCTTTTTTTTACTTGAGCTGGTGCAGCAGCCTCCTTAGTTGCTTGACCTTCAACTTAAATGGAGCTCTTTCCACTTCAGCACATTTAAAAACCTACAGCACTTGAAGTGTACTTGATATTCTACCAACCATTGAGCAGTCTAGGAAGCAAACGGGGTTGCTTGGCAACAATGTGGCCTGTATCCAAGACAGGTCGTGCTGGGGATGAGCCTGAGAGTAGGAACTGAGCTCTGAGCGGACAGAGAGCAGGAAGGGCAGGGTGAGCAGGGCTGTGGCCGTCCTCTCTGATCCACACTCCAGCCGGCCGTCATACATCAGAGAGTTACTGAGAGACATGATCTGTCTGAACAAAGACAACAGAGCACACATTGTTTATCATTCAGATTTAATACTTCGTACAAACTGCTCTGGTTGCCACACAAACAGAATTAGGATTTTCCTGCACTACAGAGCAACTCTAAAAGTTTTCTTTAAGACTATTTTATAATAGTTTTAAGTTACATCAACATGCTAATGTGTACTGTTAATTTTGTGGTCTCATAATACACAACACCAGAGTATTGAAGCCTGTCAGTGTTATCAGGACGTCTGTTTGTTTACCTGTTCATTCGGTACTGTACATTGAGTTGGACCACTGCATCACTGTGGAGCTCCAGTCGCTTAAACAGACTTTCATCCATCCCAAGTGACCTGATATAAAAAACAGAGAAGCTGATAATTGCATAACTGAACCCATCACATTCTCCAAAAAGTACTGTAATTTAGAAAAACCCATCAACACATAAACAAGGACTGACACGGCTTTAAATTAGTCAAGTTTGTCAGCTGCAGGAAGGAAAAAGTTTCTCTCATTTAACTCTCAGTACAAACATGAACAGCCTGACCTGGCCTCCTGGTTTTGTACTATGGGTGGCAGTTGTTGATGATCTCCAACCAGGACAAATCTTTTAGCATAGAACAGAGGTCCCAGACAGATGGGCTGGCTGATCTGTGATGCTTCATCTATGATGCAGAAATCAAACCGGCGGTGTGTGAAAATGGGATGTTTGATGCTCATACAGGTGGTTCCCACTACCAGCTAGAAAAAGGGGGAAGATCAGCATTGATTGGTAAAGCATGTAATATTTTGTTCAGATGTTGTAAGTTACAATATCTGAAAGCAAAATGTCTTAAAAAGTAATGCCGCTTAAAAAAAACAAAACAAAGAGACAGTCGGTGGTAGTTGTTGCACACCTCTTTGTTGTAAAGCTGCTCCAGCTCGGACACAGTGTGAACCCCCTTCCTCCGCACACTTTCTTCTGTGTAGGGCAGGATGTCTGGATGAACCTGGAGATGGCAGCAGAGAGAAAATGAAGCAAGTTACAGTGGGAACAAATAAAATGTAGACTCATTTCTAAACTGCTCATTTGTGCTTTAATGTATATATAAGCAGATATCTGAAGGAGAATAAGGTTCACACTTATTGCAAATTTGGGAAGTTAAGACTGTCTCACAGTCAGTAGTTTTGAACACACCTTCTGTCCCTGGCCCAGACGCAGAAAGCCAACCCGGAAACGTTTGAGCTTCAGCAGAATGTTGTCGACAGCAGAGTGGGTGTAACTGGTCAACAAGACGCTGAACCCACAAGCATGCAGGATACGAACCTGAGAGGAAAAGGAAAATGATAAAAGAGTCCAAGTTGTGCTCTCTCTGGGAGTGCATATTGTTGATTAGTGGTTCAGGTAAGTGTACAGATCATGGTGTGTGGTGTTACCAGGGTGCAGATGGTTGTGGTTTTGCCAGTGCCAGGCATGCCAACAATCAGTGTGTAGTCTTTAGACAACAACACCTTCTTCATGGCTTGCTTCTGGGGTTTGTTGAGACCTACACAAACACAAATGTCTCAGTTGACAAACCAGGTCCTCATCTGCACAAGTGATGAAATTCTTCACATGAGAAAGTAATAGAAAATGTTCCACCTCATGTCAATTATCAGGTATAAAAATAAACTTGCAGCATCTGTGCATCTAAACATTTTTTTCATGAGGTAGATCATTTATAACAATGCAGCATATAGTATGTATATAAAATATGTATCAATAAAAAGACCCCAGACTCATCAGGCAAGACACTGAACTCTAAGTTGTCTGTTGGCAGCAATTACAGCAACTGTAATAAAATCATTTCTCAACTGGGGATAATACATTTTCAATTAAATTAAAACAAAGATTAGAAACATGCAGAATAGAAGAGCAGAGCTGCGTCACCTTTGAGGATGTTGGCCACGGTGTCTTTGGCCTCTCTGGGCAAAACTGAACTGAGGTTGAAGATGAATTCTGGAGGTCGAAGGTCAACAACCAGCTCCCTCAGATGATCACTGCACAAAGACACATTTTAATGAATGACAACTTAAAAAGGTGCCTGTTTATACAACAATCACCACATATCTAAGTCAAGTCAATTTTATGTATGAGCAGATCTGATTTATATTAATCATGGAAAAAGCTATGATGTTGTAAAGTCATATTAAATTGTACTGCACCTACCTGTCCTGACAGTTTTCCATGAGTTTGGAGAGATTGGTGAGGTGAGTGCTGAGGCCCACCACACCTTCATCACCGTCCAGCCGGAAGATCACGCCACTGAACTTTGACAGGTCCCTGTTAAACACATGAAACAAAAACACAGGTGCAGTGGCTTCAACTGAGCAAACCAAAGAATTCATTTGGCTCAAATACTCAAACAGACTTTGTTGTTACCTGTCCAGAGTGCAGCTGATCGAGGTCCTGCTGACCTCACACAGGTACCCTGTTGCCAAGCCAACAAGACGACCTTCCTGGTCGCTGACAACAATGCGATCTCTGCTGGCCAAGCCGCTTTTGGTCAAACCCTGCTGCGGCGCAACACTACTGCGCTGAAAACAATGGAGGAAAACACCTTCAGACTGCACCATCACTGGACCAGTGAGCTGCAGATTCCCCACACAGCTCCCATTCTTCTCACTGGAAACACAGGAGTAAACAAACAGAACCACACAGAAGTTACTCAAATACCTTGAGGTTTGGCTTGTATACTGTTTGAGGCAGCTCCCCTCACAAATAATTTGTCAAACACTTTACTGAGAGTGTTTCTGACAACAGGAATGATCTATCCAGCATTGTACCTTTCATCAACCGTCTCAAGCCACACACGCTTTCGACCGTTCTTGGCCTCCATAGTAGCGGCCTCCAGGCAGCAGAG
Source organism: Pseudochromis fuscus (assembly GCA_900323345.1). NCBI lineage: Eukaryota > Metazoa > Chordata > Actinopteri > Pseudochromidae > Pseudochromis > Pseudochromis fuscus. The sequence goes on along the minus strand of OOFC01002520.1, from coordinate 6,592 downwards.
CAGCAGCCAATGGGAAAAATAGTTCAGATGTGGCAAAGTCAAGTGACCCGTCTCTTCCTGCAGAAAGTCACGCACAACATCCTCACTGACATCTGCAGAGCTGGTGTCCACCGCTCTGAAGAAAGAGATGTGACAATGAGACAGAAGAAGACAAATGACAAGAGTGAGAGAGAAGGATTTGTAGATAAATAAAACCAAGCTCCGTGTCTCAGCCAAAGATTTCAATCATAGAAAGTATTTTAAAAGTTTACCTCTCATACAAAGCACAGTTTCTCCTCTGAGGACAATACTGGCAGGGTTGTCTGTTGGTCAGGATGTCAGGCAGTCTAGAAAGGTGGCTCCGCTCTGCCTCCTTCTCCACACAGTTGTGAATGTAATGAACTAACGTGTTCCTCAGCTTCAGCAGCTCTGACACAAACACAGACCGTTTATATGAAACTGAGCGTGGTGCCACCATTGTGTTGTCATCACGTAGGCAACATTTAGCTGAAGAATAATTTATTTTTTGAGACATTTATTTTCCTTCTGGATACATTTTGTTCTTATTCTGTACAAGTGGAAAACAATCCAAGACACATGTGGTCCTGCAGTACCTCTGCGGTCCATGTGGCTGGGTGTCACCGGGTGCATGTTGCCGGTCTTGAGGTAAAGCAAGAAGCCGGCTTCAGGATTGTATCTCTCCAAGCTCATCAGAGTGTACAGAATCACCTACACACACAGATGTGGACATTTTGAAAGCAGAACAATGTGCCAGTTGCCCTGATTAAAATTTTCACCTGGCTCTACAAGCTTACATGTATGTGTTAGTGTATGGGAGCGGATATTATTCCACCAACCTGACTGCGATGTTCTATCGAGTTGGACTCTCTTCCAGTCTTCAGCTCCAGCGGGACGATCTTCTCCTCTGGACTTCTGTGACAGCCGTTTCGTGGTCTTTGGATTCGAACCCGCGCGGTCACATCAATTTTCCCTTTTAGGCCGAATCTCGGGGACCAGACGTTCTCCTCTATATCTGCCAGCTCTGTAACCGTGACAACAGTTGCCACGTCTGGACACTTGCTTAAGGCTCTGTTGTTGCTAGGGCTGGATCCATGGAGACAGAGATGGACAAGTGATACACTCTTTAAAAGGTTTCTGCACTGTTTGGTGTTGGTGCCTTTGAACCATTTACACTGAGCTGCAGAGTTCATGAAGTTTTGTGTGTACGTACATTTTAAGGCTGATGGCTTTTGGTGTTGGGGAGCTGAGGTACTCCTTCGCCCAGTGTTCCAGTGAGGGGAGATAATCATGCAGCTCCTGCTTCATCTCTTCCTGACTTACACCCAAACTGTACCTATGATAACATGGATAAAATACAGACAAGAAACATCTAGAAGATCAGTGAATCTCTACAGGAGACATCAGGTTGTCGACTCCTTCAAATGTAATTTACACCTCATTGTTCAGCCCTCTCTTATCATTTCCTTTATTGCTTTGATGAAACACTCTGAACAACAGCCACTTTTATCATTTCAGACATTAAATGATCTCACAGAGTGTAATCTAACCACTTACATATCTCCCAGGTACCGAGGACTGTGCAGTGCTTCGTCAGCCAGTTTAGACAGTTTCTCCAAAGAAAAATCTTTGGCTGTCGCTGCTCTCTGGAAGACTTCATGGACTATGGTGCCGTTCAGCATTTGCTTAGAACCACCATCAAAACTCTGCATCAACATAGAAGGTAAAGAATATAGAATATCTGTGTTATTGAGGTTTGTTATTTCAAAATAAGATGTCAACTACAGAGCTTAGTGTAATTTAATGCAAACTATTTCCTAAAAGATTATATTAATCAAAAATTCTTTAAAATAAAACAAATATTCATCTCAAGGAGGAACTTATTCCAGGGGTATGTTTACACCTTTCGTCCCCTTCAGCTATAAATCAATAGAGCAAATATGATATTTGATGTATGATGCTAATTTCACCTCTTAGATACAGAAGAGGCTTTCATACCCCCCTGCACTTAAACAAGATCACACAATGATCAGTAACTTTGAAAAATAATAATAACTTGTAAAGCCTTTTACCTTGAACATGTCTCCCAGTACTGCGCGCCTCATGCAGCGGATGGAGCTCGAGATGCTTGTACCTGAGATGAGGCTGTCAGGTAGTAAAACCAGGAAGCCCTGCTCCCTGTCCACTAACCAGGATCCACCATCAGAGTGGCCCTCCAGGTGGACAACATCCCCACGATGAACAGGCGTCATCTCCCTGGAAACACCGAAGGACAGATAATTTTATACATGTATAAAGAAAGATGCATTACAAAGCAAAAAAAAAACACAAAAATCCATGAATAACAATGCTTGATGAAGAAAGGAAAAAAATACTTAAAAATGAAAAAACACTGAGTCATGTGACCTTTAGAATTTGTTCACAGAGATACTGAATGTGAAAAGTCAACACATAATGTATGAATGCCTGGCTGTATCTGGGAAAGGTAGGGCGATAATGTGAGGCACATTATGATGAAATGAAATGAAAATGTCAGCAGCACAGACGTCCTGACACAGCATTACCATCCATCTTTGAGCAGACATGTCTCAAGTGGCTGCAGAGACTTGGAGTGTGTGATTGTGAGTGTTTTCTGTCCTGGTCTCTCCTCAACATCCACGACCCAGTAGCGGTTGTTTAGGCCTCCAGAAAGGATCACATGAGCCGGCACCTTACTGTAGGGACAGAGACATGCTCAAGTATGTGGACAGTTACACAGTTAGTCTTTAACACTTTTAAACTAATGTAATGGGTAGTGCATGAGATGGCCAAACCTTTAATTTGAGTAGGTTTATGCCAATATTGAATACTGTGTCAGACAGTATTTAAGACTAAACATGATGTCTAAATACTTATGGTCTGAACTGTGACCTCCCCTCTTGTCAGGGCCTTCTTCTTCACTCCTGTTTCATCTCTTTGCCAAAACTCCACAGCAAAATTTGTTAAACTTGTGTGTTCATGTGTTTCTCACCAGGGTTTTTTGGATTTGTCCTCAGTCACACGACCTTCATTCTGATCCATCTGATCTGCAAACCAGCTCTCATCCAACCCGTCTTCAATCGGACAGGCGGACGCCATTCCTGTATTTTCTTATTATAGGAAGGAAGGAAAGGAAATGCAGCAAATAAAGGACAGTTATCAAAGATGTGAAACAAATTAGAGTCAAAGAAAAGTGGTAAAAGTGGTACACCAGAAACAGATCCCTTATATTTTCATTTTTACTTATGACCAAGATACATGCTACAGTCACACTGTTCCCAAATAACCATTTTCCAGTTCTGTGCTTAAATTTCATATCACCTGTCATCTGCACATTCTGACTTTGACACAAAAATATTAAATTCTGTTAAACATGTTCAGAATAACAAAAGAAAAACACAAGCAGTACCTGTACCTCTGTTTTGCCCCTGATCTGATGATGCTGCTTTGTCCCTCTCTCCATTGGTCAATGGTGTTCTTGTAGTCTCTTCTTTGTTTAAGTCAGCCTCTCCCTTTGGTGCAGGTGTGGTAGTTTGTGCACTGGGTTCATGCACATATGCATTGCAAGTGCCCTGATCCAGATGGGTGTGGAGGTTTCTGTTGGGTTTTACCTCAGTTGCTTTCTGCTCTGTTATTACAGTGAAACCACAATCTTTGCGTTGTTCTTCCTGATCTTTGTTATGTTCCCGCAAAGAGTGGCAAGAACCCGGCTGTGGAGACATCACTGTGTTTCTGCTATCACCAGGCCTGGTTATTTTTAGGTTGCTACCTGAAGGGGTTATCACAGCTGTGGGTCGCGATGGATTGGCAGTTCTTGGTCTCTTGACATTGTGGGACTTCTCAGGGGGACTGAAGAGTCTTTTGAAGGAGCCTGACAATCTATCCTCTCTGGTGGGTCTCCCGTTCTCCTCAGTCCTTAATCTCCGTACGTTTGGACCTTTGGAGGTGGGACTGCGACAGATGGGAGACAGTTGGAAGAGCTGTGCTGGACACTTCCCCTCTCTGCTGGGCTCTGGACTCAGTCGATCTGCCTCTCTGGAGGAGGAAGGTGAGCAAGAGGGTCTGATCTGACTGGTGGGAGTTTCAGGCACAGAGAGAAGATCTGGCGAGGAGGGTGGGAGGTTGTCAAGTTCCCCAAGGATACTCCTCTTTAGTGGGGAATGAAGTCTGAATGGACTGAGTGGAGGCTCAGTCTTAGGATGCACATTGCCAGTGACAGACACTTTCGCGGAGGATGAAAAGTCCTACAAGTCAAGTAAAGTCAAATTAGTATTTTAATACCTAACTTTAAAACATTAAGAGCAAATTGTTTAAATCCACCACAGACAAATACAAGGGCACATAACATATGACAAGAAACAGGAGAAGGGAAAATAAAATAAAAATACTTTAGACTAGAGGTGCAACAATTAGTCGACAAAAATCAACAATAAAAATAGTCACCAACAAATCTGATTGTCAACTATTGTCACCAGATGTGTTTTTCAGTGGAGTGAGGCATCTCCCTTCCTATGTCAAAACATAGAAGAAATAAAGACTTCTGTTTTCCCATTACCTTCTGGTTTGGGGAGGAAAAGAATGACGAGATGTTCTTCTGGCCTCCTGGTACACCTCCAGATACCTGACAGAAACCACAAGAGCAAACCTTACTACATGTCACAGGTGCCATCTGTTTCTGTCCAACAAGACTCCATGTTACGCAAGCATTTTTTACACACACACACACACACACACACACACACACACACACACACACACACACACCTGATCACTGGAAACCTTGATGCATTATTGTTCAGTGCCCTGTTCACTCACTGAACAGCAAACCATGTAAAAGATTCTTCTGTACAGAATTACATTTCATTATGTAATCAATATGTTTGTATCTGGTTTACTTCTCTTATAATGGTAAATGGTAAATGGAGTACATTTATATAGCGCTTTCATGACCTGAGCTAGGTCCCAAAGCGCTTTACAACGCAACTCATTCACCCATTCACACACACACTCACACACCAATGGCTACAGAGCTACCACGCAAGGCGCTAGCCACCATTGGGAGCAACTTAGGGTTCAGTGTCTTGCCCAAGGACACTTCGACATGTGGACAGGAGGAGCTGGGGATCGAACCCACAATCTTACGATTCGAAGGCGACCCACTCTACCAGCTGAGCCACAGCCGCCCTTTAATATAATAGCAATGTGCAGTGGTTAACACTGTCACCTCACAGCAAGAAGGATCAGCAGGTATAGAAGATGAATGAATGAACTCAATCCTTTCCCGCTCTGCACTATACACATTTAGTACCTGAGTACAATGTAAATAAGGCTATATTTATATACATATCATATATACAACAGTAATATTTTTTACTTCATTTCATTTTCTATTTTGTTTTTCTGTATTTTATTTTATTTACTTTATCAATGACAAGATTAGTATTTACTGATATATTTTTGTGACACCTTACTTACTTTTTCCTTTGCTGATCTGATGTGTGCTTCTTGTCCTACCTTCATTGTACTGTGACCCTGTCTCTACCATATGATAATAAACCCAACTTTGTATTAAGAGATGTGATAAAATATAACTTTATCAATACCGAGGAAATTCTTGTGCCAAATTACTCCAGAGTCCATTACAAACATCAACTCCTAGCATGCTAAATACCTATAAATAATAGAAATATACAATATAACAAAATATATGGAGAAAAGTGTGCAGTGCTAGTAACAGTTGTTAAACAGTACTTACACCCTTACCTGGGAAAATAAAAGACAACTTAAAGATGACTGTTGGGATTGATTATAATTCCAGTCACAGCTGAGTCATTTATGAACGGCTGATATAAACAATACAGTATACTGTGATAAAATAACAGGTTATACGGTTACTGGTTTTCATCATAACAACAACTCACCTTGGTTTTCTTCACCTTGATCCTGTTCATGATGATTAAATAACAGCCCAGTGTGTGTATGTGTGGATCTTCCCTGAGTTCAGGTAGCTGCTGGTATCTGTTTAGCTAGCGGACCGACGCTGTTGTCCATGGGAGGCTGAGCTCTGCGGCACCAGATAACATCACAGAGGACCGGCGGTTTGTTTAATTTCACAACGACTCCACATATGCACATCCACCGGTCTACAGACGGTAGATAGCTCTGTGGTTAGACTACGGTACCAGGTTAATGTTGCAGGTCACCATCTCGACGCGCGTTCCTCTCTTTTCGTTTAAAACGTCTGGGGCGCCAAATTTTCAGTTTCGCGGAAATGACGTCAGCAGTCAGCGAACCAGTCAGAGCGTGCAGATGGCGTTATACCCGCCTCCTAATTGTTTATTTATTATTAGTATGAATGCTGCAAGCAGCTCTTTTAGGACATTATTGCTTGTATTCAACTTTTTTCTACTACTTTCACTTTTTCAGCTATTCTACTTTTTCTACTTTTTTTGTCCCATTGAAATGAATGGAGAGAATCTTCAACTCTCCTTCAACTTTCTCTTGAACATTTACTTCCTCATAGTTCACATGGATTTTCTACTTTGTTTACTTTTGTTTTTACTCTTTCTACTTTTTC
>OOFC01002519.1:10761-22621 GCA_900323345.1 Pseudochromis fuscus | reverse complement strand
CAAATAAAAAACTGCGGCAGTTAAAATTGAATTTGTATTCACCAGGAAGTGGGTTAACCCAGTTAAAAGTCAGGGAATCCAATAGCAGAGGCTGATATGTGGTGTCGAGACAATCTCCTTTGGGGAGCTAAGGCGCTTGGCTCATATGCTGCCTACCCGGGCTCAGAGCATGTTTTCAGGTAATAATAATACATCATATTGCTTAACGGCATATTTATGTAAGAACTCAGCAAGAGGAGGCATCTGGAGTGCCTTGGTGTTGTTCTTTGAAATCACCTCCTTCAGATATGTGCCACTCGCAGTTGTTATGTTTTCTCTTCCTTATCAGTTTTGCAGAAATGGAAAATTCTATTACAGAGCGTATTTGGTTTGTCACAGTCAGATGCCTTCTCCTCAGGTTGCATTTTGTGGGGGGTGCGAGCGTTTTTCCCCCCAGATTCCTCCTCTTTAAGAGACAGTGTATCTGTGTTTGTGTGCATGTGTGTCTCCACCACCACCACCACCCGCTCCTTTGTATGCTAAAGAAGAAAGGCATGTTTTCATCAAAAAAAAAAAAAAAAAAAAAATCATGGAGTGGGGAAATGACAAATCTCTCGGTCTTTGTTATTGGAATATATTGACTGCCCTTGGTTCATTGACTTTTTATTACAGGAGGTAGCACAACTGTCAGCAAATAGGGAAAAATTTGTTTCAGCCATTTGCTTTGCAACATTTGAAGCTGATAATTTTTGTCCTCCGTGTACACATCGTGTGCACAGTTTTTTTTTGTTTGTGTCAGCAGCAAGCATGTTTTTGCTGTGTGTATGTATGTGTGTGTGGATCTGTGTGTAGGAGGTGCAGCTGTAAGCAGCGATGATAGTGTGTACAATGAAGGAAGGGAAAAAAAAAGGAGGAAGAGGAAGAACTGGAGACAGAGAGAAAGATAGAGCGAGGGAGGGGTAGACTGAAACACACAGAGAGAGAGGGAGAGAGAGACAGCCAGACAGAGAGGTGGTTTCGGTCTACCAGGAACACACAGCTCTAGCCGCCAGCAGTGTGTCAGTGGTGGTCCCCTCATCCAGGCTGCTGCAGCATCTGCCAGAGAGGCACCAGGCTGAGCGAGACCCAGATCCTTCCACGGCCCCATCTCAGGACCGGAGCCCCATCAACCGCCTTCTCCTCCAGGCCCAGCTGTCTTCTTCTGCTCTGCTCGTCCCACCCCATACCTCTCTGTCTTCACACCAAACCATGTTAGTAACCCTGAATCAGGACCCTCAGGCCTGGATCTATCCTTTTCATGCAGCCTCAGCACCGACTCCCCCAGCCCCATCCCCTCATGCTCCTCTGCTATAAAACCAACCTTAGCCTCTCCAGACCCCCACAACTTCATATCTCCTCTCCAGCCCAATCCAAATGCCAAATCACTCACCATACATTTAGACAGGATGGTGTAACAGAAGGTCTGTACTATTGAGATGTTAAAGTTGGATGTTAACGTTCATGTCTGCTTCCCTAAGCTACCATCTCATATCATGACAGGAAGTACATCTTTGCAGAGAGACTCCACCCCCACTGGGAGTGACAGACATCTACAAAACTTAGTATCTTCCAATGCTGAATAGACACAGCAAAGACAGTTCACAAGCATGTAGAGGCACAATAAATCTAATATAAACACTGATTTCTGGGTTTGTTTTCATGGTGTTTCATCAGATTAACACCTTTGTTATTCTCAGTTGTTATTAGACCATAAAAAGGTGAGAATGATGAACCTGTCTTCTTTCAAATTTCTTATTATCAGACACAGGAATCAAGGATGATCGTCAATTAAAACCAATCTAATTCTTCTGCTTTCAAATTTTGACCTATTGCTTCAACATCAAGTCATTCATCAGTTTTTTGGTGTTTTTTTTTTTTAACATTGGCCTAATTACCTCATTCCCATCTTCCCGGCTCAGTGTTTCTTTACTTATATTACCAAAAAACTGTACTGTGTCCAGACCAACATAAATCTCCCCCTTTCCTCCTGACTCCACCTTGAGGACCCGTAACCTTTAACCACAGGTCTGACCTGTTCCTCTCTCCCTGTATCACTCGGTCATTTTTTTCCCCCTGCCTCCATCCTCGTTCACTTCCCATTACGCAGCCACAGCCATTCTCCCCGAGCCCTTATCCCCATTTAAAGCCCTTTTCTTTTTCCCTGCTGGGGCTGGAGAGGGGCCGGAGCTGCAGCATCTCCCCATCCGTTAGCCAGGAGCCAGAGATCCCAGCCAGAGATGCCATCTGATACAAGTCTATCATAATGAAGGTCCAGCATGGGGCTAAATGAGTTTCCACCTCAGCCGCGCAAGGGGCTAATGACAAAACAGCCTCCCTGTGCTCCTTGGCCTGCCGCTAGCTTTAATCAGGGCATATGGCACTTGCCTAAACTGCTTGCCTATGAGGAACAGAGAGGAGAAAAAGAAGAGGAGAGGAGAGGATTTGGGATAAAGGAGACCCTTGAGAAAGCTCTTAGGAGATGTATAAAAACAAGTAGAGGGGACAATATGAGATGATATGAGATTGCAAAGAAATTTGGAAAGTTTAAAAAATTCAATTTTCCCTGAAACTGCACTTTAAAAAGTACGGTGTAGTGCATTTGTAGAGTTGGTGACAGAGCTTTAATACAAGACCTACTCAAGGTCTCATAGGCAGGCCTGTGTGGCTGCCTGATGCAGGGTGGAAATCTCTAATAGCTTTCATAGATTTATATTAATTTGCAGGATTTAATGTGCCTTAAATGGCAGATGATCAACAAGGGAAAACAAAAGTGTATTAGTGCCCCGGTGGCATAAAAAAAAAAAGAGTGTGGAAGGGGGTGGGAGCTTAACAAATAGGCTACTCCATTTTCATAGCCCACTTTATGGCTCCCCAACCTATCCAAATTAGCTTAAAGGATTGATAATTCTTCACTAATATAAAACTGTTACTGAGCCCCTAAACTGTGACTTGCCCTTTTTAGGTTTTGTCAAACACTAAATAGAAGGCTTGGTTGTGGAAATTAAATTAAAATCGCATAACAAGGCTTCCTTTTAATTTGATTAATTCTTTGTTGTTGTTTTAGATCCCTTGCGAAGACACCCATGACGTTTCGAGGTTATTTGTTCCACTGTCTAATGACAATTTTCTTTGCACAATAACACCAGTAAGAGAGCCGCCTCAGAGCGAGTTTTTTTTTTTTCCTTTTGCCTTGAAATCACAGACAAGGCTAAGCCAAAGGGGGACTAATAAACCTCACCCTTTATTCCACTGTGAGGCTACTGCTGCACACTCCAACTTCCCTACAGCCCCTAATTGTATGGAGAGGGATGATCAAAACTTTATTTAGCCTCAGTGTCTCGGCATTTGTGGCAACAGTCATTTTTTAAAACTAAAGAGGTATAACAGGCCATACTGAACAGAGTGACTGATGACCTCTCTGTTTCCAATCTCAGGGCCTTTAAAGTTGTACAAAAGTTAATTTAAGATGTAGCAGAAGACGTTGAGGAGATTATATAATGCTTCACTGCGTTTACACAAAAGCAGGTCGCTCTTCCCCGGTCGCCGTGAAGACTTTGTTCATCCTAAAAATTCATCTCAGAGCATTTTGGTTTCCATTTGGTGTATTGTTGGATGCATTTTGGCAGCAAAGAAACAGTCAGGCTGTACTCAGCATGGAGAAAATGAACCTCTGAAACCCATGCTGACAGTTTTGGACCCTACTGTTCCTGATTTCAACAGCACCATAACCAGTCTTGGCAACCAACGAGCCCCCAGTACAAATTAGTCAGCTGTCAGCAGGGTGCAAGGATTGCTTTTCCATGACAGGAAAAAGATAGGGGAAGGCTCAGTTTATCTAGGCAAAGGCCTTCACAGACAGTTTCTTGGACTTCCCAGTGAAGCCTCCAGTTGTTTCTCCTGCTTTCCCTTTCTTGCTCTCTAATATATCTCATCCTCAATCTCTCACTCACACAATCCTTCCTTACTCCAACCGGTGTCGCCCAGGTTTCCCCCTCAGTGCGGGGTGATTGCTTGCAGCTGGGGTGCATTGAGAACATTTTAATATTATGCAGAAGATTAGAGCAAACTAACTACATTATTCTCCAATTACACTCATTTCATCCAACTGATGTCTTTATATCCTTCCCTTCGCCTCGATTAGCCTAATGTGAAAATGGAAGGGGGGAATGCGCTTAGGACTGTACCGATTGTTCCTCGGTTGCCTATTATTTCAGCGCGCCATTAAAAGGGAGGCGTCTTTTATAGGGACTGTAAATAAAACGATTAGGGGCAGATCCAGCCGGGTGCTGAGGAAGATTTCATTTCAGGGATCTGCTTATCAACGTTCTTGGAAGGTTTGGAAGGATTGCGAGGGCCCGCCATAGACGAGAAGCTACCTTCCCCCACCTTCATCCCACACCGGCTCTCTGTCTCTCTCCCTGAATCCGCATTACAGTAGCAAATCTCACACTTGCTTTGCATCCTTGTCATAAAATAAATAAATCAATTACATTCCCGCACACACGCACGGCGTCTATCACAACACGAGTTCAAATCGTTTCGTCTCACACGCCTGTAAGCCTGCTTAATATCCTGCCAAGCATGCCCAAATTATTAGAAAGTACATGAGTGACAATTGTCAGCCAATGTTGGTGATCTGCACACATGAATATAAAAATGCTATCTGCCTGAATGCGGATAAAAGCTCCCTCACTTCATAAACCCCTTGCCGAGCTTGGAAGCTTTTTGAATTGTGGGTGTTCGGCACAAAGCGAAAATGCGGCAAACAACATGGAAGGAGACCCCAAACCAGAGAGCTCCTCCAGCACTGTTATCTCAAGGCTTTGATTTCTATGTATGCAACAAGTCCATAAGCTATACTTAGAAGCATGCAGCATCTTCAAGAAATTATTCAAGGACTTTTGTGGCGCTTGGGCCTTTTATCACCCACAGACGAGTGGAAACATGATACATTAACCGTCCATCAGGAATTATTGCACATCTGTTTATACAGCAACATTGCTTTCAGCATGAATGTTTGTAAGAAGTCAATATCAACACTATCAAATGGATTAAGGGAGCTTATGGAATGAATACGGTAAATACAGAAATGTTTAGGATAAGAGGTTGTGAACTGGTAAGGTTTGTGAAACTATAAATACATTTCAACAATAACTTGTACATTTATTTACTTTTTTGAGTGCACTATTCTTCTCAAAAACCCTAAATCTGTCATTTGAGGATCATCCCACCACCAAATTTGCAATTTATTATGAACCGACTAAACTAAAAAGCCAACAAACGTTTTCATTATTACTAGGGATGGTCCGATCCGATCCACTGGATCGATATCGGGTCCAATCCAGGCCAAAATGACTGGATCGGATATCGGATTTTTCTTTTAGCACCCGTCCGATCCGATCCATAAGCCCAAACTATCTCGTATATCCTCAACTTCATTTTGAGCGACATGCTGTAAACACAGGTGAGCTGTTGTCGTGGTTGCCGTGGGCCGTGTGTTTTCTTCACGTGAAAAGCTGCAGAGCTGCATCATGTCTGGGTTTGAATTACTTTACACTCATGGAGGAGAGAAGTAAATGCTGAGCGGAGCGTCTGCTAAACGAGTGTCTGAAGGAGTGGCAGCAGAAACAGACATTTCAACACAAGAAACTTAAACATCTGCAGCAGCATAAAAGGACTGTGTGGCCAGAAATTAGTTGGTTTAACTTCAAATATGTTTTTAATTTATTAAGTTAGAGTTGGTTTAAAAACTTGCTCCGACGTTTTTGGAGATATGAGCTCTTGCTACGACCTCCGTCAGCTGATGGTTTTTTTTTTTGACGTTGCACTAAAGCGCTGTTATTGTACATTAAACTGATCTATTTAGTGCTTTTTCCCACATTGCAAAAACTTGCTATTCTGACTAAAACGGTGCAGATTGTGTCGGCATGCGGGCACAAATGTTCCTGCTGTGCAGTGATGACGCAATGACGAGTCCGAGCAGTAAGATTTTACTACCTGCTAGGACCTGGCCAGGTCCTTTTCTGGATCCACAGGAGAGGAGGTACTAGGCATAGACGTAATTATTATGTCTATGTCACTGTATATGTCTATATAACTATGTCCATATAACTGAAGTTGTTGTCACATATTTTCCTTCTTTCTTTAGGGAGCAGAATAGTTGTTGCACAGTGAACGTGGTGTTTTTAGATGTTAGTATTAAGCAAATTACACCCATAAACGTATTATTAACAACTTTTAGAGTGACAATAAGAAGGTATCGGATCAGTATCGGTATCGGACGTTCCTCAAAGTTGCAGTATCAGTATCGGATCTGAAAAAGTGGTATCAAGCCATCCCTACTTTTTACTGGACAGAGTAATTCCTACAATGAGCTGCTGTCCCTGCTCTATCAGATTGTTCAGTCTACTATCAAAAAAGTGAATGATTTACAAAGTCCTATTACTCCGAGGCTGATTTGTGTGGTACACCTGCTCCTGCCAACACACTTCAAACTTCATAAAAACAGCTTGGACATCGGAGACATGAGATCTCAACAGAAATATTTTCCATCTACATTAAATGGATTTCTGGGTTGCATGGCAGTGATACGGGCTTGACCACACATGTGTCTTGTAAACTGTGGACAGATCTTGTTAAATAACACAGAAAAGAAATACTTGTGTTATTATTACATCAACTCATTACATGCTGCGCTACATATTAAGCATTGCTGTGACATTACATTGAAACCCCTTTTGGCTATACTGAGGCACCCTTGTAATGTTTGTTTTTCTTTTTTTTTTCCTCCCCTCTTTCTTTCCTCCTCTCTCTCCTTTAGTTTCTTGGATTGACTTCCCTTTTGTGTTGGATAGCAGGGACGCACAGTGTTGATTTCAGCTGTACGCCGGTTGTTTCGTAGCTTGCAGCGTGTTTGTCTACGGTGGCATTCCTCACTTCCATTCAGCGCACAAGAGGATCCCCCCGGGCCGGGCATATCCCAGCATCCTCTGCTCCTCCGCCGTCCCAGTGATGGACCGGGCAAACATCTGATCTCTTACCCAAACACACGAGTGTGTCCGTGTATGCGCAACACACTTGCAGTGACACACATATTCTCATGAACACTTAGACACGAGCACACTGCATGCACCACAAACCACCATCTCCACACTCAATACTCGCTCCTATCACATTGCAGTAAATCCAGTTAAGAAGCTCTGCGGGGAGAGAAAATAAGAGATACAGTTACCAGCTCTGGAAAGGTTTGACCTAAGCTGTGTCATCATGTACCGATGCTATTGTCTGATGAAATGTTTGAATATGACAGATCCACAAAGCCTTTTAGCGTGTCAGCATTGGTAATTTATTACAGTGAAATTTTCCACTTTACGAGACCTGAACCAGTGTGTCTCGTTCAGACATTTTTCTTCAGGTAAGACAGAAAACCCTTTGAAACAGCACCACTAATCGCACGGTGCTAAAATTCTCTGTTATAAGAAAAATCACCAACTTTTGTTCAGGACCTTTCGGCCCACGTTTGGACTCGGTGGCCTTTTCCGTCCAATCCAATTTAAGGTAGAGATAAAAACAGTTCCCTGTGCGACCTAAGGTTATGTTTTATCGTTGGGGAGATGGGCTCTCGAAAGGCTTGACAGATCATTTTGTTTACTGGAAGAAAAACTACTCTGACCATAATTCCCTTTGGAACTGGAGCAAACTCTGATGCTTTGACCTTTTGCAAATGAATCTGAGCAAACCTGAGCACTTCAGGTAATTACGCAGGAAAACTGCTTTGACAGGACCTATCTGGTCTGAATTACGAACAATATATCAGCCCAAAACAATGCAGTTTAGAGTCACTATCTACTGTCTAAGCAGTTTGCTGCAGCCCTCTGCAAAGGCAAGATATGTAAGCTTGTCTGTAAGTAGATGACAGCTGGTGGGGACTGAAGAGTCTTACCCATTCCTTCTGTATGAGTCATGATGAAGATGGTAAGAAGGAAAAACAATGGAAAAACAAAGTCAGTGATGGAGAAAACAGAAAGGGCATCAGGAATGTTAAAAAAAAGATATCAACCCACAGTAAGTGTTTGCGGCCCTCACAGCCAGACCTCTGGAGATACACAACCATGTGGTTTCCTGCAGAGCCCATGTAGTGGAACCAGATTCACTCTTACCACGTACCGAGCAAGAAGCGCCTCAGTGGATAAGCCTTAAAACAGGAACCCATCGTTCACAGCGCATGGCCCTTTGCCTCAGGGGGTCCTGGACTGACCAGAGACAACATTTATCCTCAGACTATCATGGACTGTTTGGGAGAGAGCATCATCAATGTAGTCTTTCCTTCACCTTCTAAAGTATCACTCACTGTACAGGCTTTATGCAACAATCATATTTGACCTTACTGAACATTAAGGCACATTTTTAAACATGCAGAGTATTTCTATTCAACCAAAAGTATTATTTCTTTGTAATCTTTTCATAAAACACTACTGGTGCACTGCTGTCTCTGTCCCCACTACTTCGACTGTAATGGACAAAGCTAACATGATGTCACCTGTTGGTCTGAGGATTCACATGTACATGTCACAAGTCACCATGTTGGTTGTTTGGAACCAGAATTTGACCATATTTGGATATGAAGGGAGGAGTGGGGAGGCGGGTCTGTATGCACATTATTCTGAAATGGTGTCAATCAGATCACACAATGTATAAATATTACTGTAAGATTGTACTCCATTTTTAAAAAAGTATTGCATTTGTAATTTTCTGTTTACTATATAATATTGGGTAGTGATTCAGAAGCAAATCAGAAATCAGACCAATGAATCATGAATAGTTGAACCATGTCTGTGATGATCCATTGTGTTAAACTTACTAGCATTAACATAAGACTGCTGCTCTCTGGTATACTGACCTCAGACCAACTAGCACATCTTACGCTTATGGTGTGTTATCATGACCTACTAGCATGCATTACCTCACAGTACTTTTGCTTTACCCCACAAAAACTTCCACACTCCCTTGTAATAGGTTTAGCATTCCTCCAGTCCATATGAACAGTCGGTGTGTTGGTCCACTCTCTGCAGACACTCCGGAGGACTGGAGAGATGATGTGACACTTTACGTGATGCATTTACTGCTCATTACTCATTTTTAAAGGGCTGATCTCCGACAGTATCCAGCTGCTGGTTGCGAGCACAGCTGCATCTGCTCTGCGTGGCTGAGAGAGTGAGGCTGTAGCTGGATGTGGGATTTGTTCGGACCTCAGCAACAGCTGTGATTCCATCTATGGTGCTTTGTAGCACTGCATGCAGTCAGTGTGACAACAGTTCAAAGTATCACAGCCATCACTGCAACAACCAAAGCATGGCCGTGGTGATGGCTACAGGTATGTCACACAGTATTTACACTGTGGCAGGTGCTTTTGGATCTTCAACATCCATGGATCTAAAATCAAGATCCATGGATGTTTACTGTTTTTAATCTGTGTTATTATCAGAGACCTTCAGAAACTTTAATGTATTTCTGGATTTCCAGTTACATTTATCATGTGAAGATCCATGCACCATTTTTTCTGTTTTTTTAGACCCAAATAAGTAAAGAATATGAATACACAGCTAATAAAATACAGCCAAGGTAGATAGATGGTAGGGAGGTAACAAATAATTACCGTATTTTCCGGACTATTCAGCGCACCTGTCTATAAGCCGCTATTGAATTTATTCGAACAGTTTCATGTGGTCCACTCTGACCGGGTCTGATGTGACGACGCTAAATGTATCAGCGGCACGGAGCTTGCTAGCTTGTAAAAAGCTAATGAGCTTTGTGCCGCCGATACATGAGAAACACCGGTGTTTAAGTTCAAAGAGTCGGAAAAAAGTAGCGGCTTATAGTCCGGAAAATACGGTATACTGTTTCTCCTTAATATTTCTTATCAAACACTCAATATATAGGCTACTTTAGCAGGTTCCCATTTTAAGTATGGAGGTGAATGTCTCATGAATTCACAGAAACGATGCACTATGAGCGTGAGAGTGTGGCCTCTTACACTGTATAATGTGAATATTAGTGTCAGCAGACACTTGTGCTTTGTTTACTGTCAGTTTCTGAAAAGGTTTAAAAATCTGAAGGTGAACTAAAGAACAGGAACATTTCCAAACCCTCTTAAACCTGAAAGCTTCAGTAACACTTGAAATAATGGGTTTTGAGATACCAGTCAAACGTGACCTAAACAGAAGACACAGTTACACCCTATCAATCAAACCGTAATGATATGTTGTCTTGCGTCTTGGTTGGCAATCGTGATCTCCTGGAGAATGAGTGTGGTTATAGTGGAAACTTAGATTAAACAGCCCAGCTTCACCTTTTCCCTGCTCACTCTGTGGTCTCCTCTGCTCTGCTCCTGTTAGATGAGTTCAAAACAGATCATATTTCCACAGGTGGCTGTGAGACGAACTTACCCTGGAATGCTGAGCGACATAAATCTCTGTAATTGCATGGTATCGATCAGATAACTAAAGCTACAACTGGTGAGGGAGACGCCCTTTTTTTTTCTTTTTTTTTTTGCACCATACCATTTTTCATGCTTTTATCTGACATGGAGAAGGGAGCGTTAATCACTGCCTGTGCACACTCAGGCACATGCACACTCAGCCTCTCCCTCTCTCACACACACACACACACACAGCAATGCGGATACATCCATGTCTGGCACAGCTACTGACACTTCTATGGAAAAAAGTGAGGACGTCAAAGATGTGCTCAGAATATGTTTTGACTGCTCTGACTTTGACTTGCATATATTGAAAGTATTCACGGAGACTCGGAGAGGCCCGTGACATCAGTGTCCTGTAATTGATGGGACAATGTCAGGACTTTTAAAATCTGTAAACTTCTGCAGCTTGACTGCACAGTGTGATGACTTGACTGAGGAAAGAGAGACAAGTCTTTTCATCCAGACTGACTTCCATGACATGTGCTCGGCTGTCTTCTCTCGCGTGTCTTCGCCCAACTGCACAGAACAAGGCCTAAATCCTAAACCCAGCCACATAAAGCATGTTGGGCACTGTGGGGCTGTTTGTGTACAAGTCTGTGTTTACATGTAGGGAGTATACATGTAAACCACATAAGGTATCTCTTTAGGATTCCTCTCAGGGAGTGTGCACAGTTGGAGATATCTTGAACCGATTAACTATTGGTGTAGCTTTTCAAAAGGAAAATATAGGAACAATCACACACGTTTTCTACCTTTTCTTTAAAGAGTTTGGTGATATTGGATGTCTAAATTCCACATGTAATTTGATATTTGGTCTTTTTTTTTTCCTATTTTGGCTCTTATAGTTTAATTTGGCTGAGCTGGCAGGTTTCATTCTCACTGTTTAATCCCCACCTCAGGAAACACATGTCCTTCCTGGTCTCCATTAACTTTTGTTTGCTTGTGTGTTTTTTTTTTCCCCCTCTCATCATTTGTTCTGTTCACAGAAATGAAGAAAACAAACCACAATGAATGGTGAATGCTGCAAAAAGCATCTTATACTATTGAAATTGCGTGAATGTAAAGACAAATGATAAAAATGACTCAACCACAAGCTCTAGATACACGACCCGACCTGTGGAGAGAAGGTTTCTTCGCCGGCGTCTGCGTGCATTACAAACAAATCATCCCTGCAGTTCACTGCTCTGAACTTTAAAACCTCAGGTTGCCAAGAAGTGACATCACCAGTCCCAGACACAGATCCATCTCTCCCCTCAGGGCCTGGGGCGGAGGCGGAGGGAAGAAGAAGATGGGATGGAGGCGGAGAAAGAGGAGTTTAGGGGATCAGAAGGGGTGGTGGTGGGGGGGTGTTGAGGTCGGTCG
>OOFC01002519.1:0-10741 GCA_900323345.1 Pseudochromis fuscus | reverse complement strand
GCGGCGGCGGTGGTGGTGGTGGTGGTGGTGTGGGGGTGGGGTCGCAGGTCTCTTTTTCTTGCCAGGTGTGCTTTTCACACAAACACACACCCTCTCCCCTTCCACGATGGTGTGTGTCGGCGGTGTGGTGAAAAATGACCAGAGCAGACACTGGAGCCGGCATGACAGAGAGCTGCTGTGGCCACAGTGGAGAGTTCCCACACATCTCACAGTGGAAGGACGGACACACACTCACACTGTGGGCAGTCTGGCAGCACCTGTCTGGTTTATACACTGAAGTTTTATTGCATGTGTGAGATCAGAAAGCAGTGATGTGCTGCAGCGTCTAAAAAGAAAGGACACGACAGACTATAAGACTGAGATGTTTACTTACAAGTTAGAAAATCCTCGACAATACTGAAGATACCAAGTGGTGTATTTTCTACCATTCTACCTCTATAGAGTAAATTATCTCCAATGATACCTATACCTCAAGTGTTTTCATGAAGTTTTAGGTATGTACAATCACCCACAGGTGCTAAGTGATGGGGAAAAAACATCCTACATAAGTTGAGAGAAACTGTTACAACCTCCTGAATTGAAAATATATAAAAAAATAAAAAATAAAAGTTCCTTTCCTGTGGTATGTCTCCTGCGGGACTGTACCAACCTTAAATCAGGAGCAGAAGAAGTGACTGGCTCCAGCTTGTGCTAATGAACAGGCTATACAGTGATAGGACAAACATCCCTGGGTCACCATGCCATTGCTTCCCTGCCATTAATTACGGCTCAGCCGGTGCGTATAAGCTACTAAAGATTATCTAAGGATACAGCAGATTATCTCCGGATGTGAGCTCTTTGGAAAACATAAATATTCTACCTCTTCTTTCCCCTTCTCCCTCAGCCCACTGCTGTGTCTGAGGAACCAGGGGTCCTTCACATGGTGTCCATTATGTTTAAGTAAGAAAATGATGACCGGTTAAGACCACCAGGGCAGTTTTTTTTATACTGCCAGCAGAATTTACATTTCTGTCTTTATTTCTTTTTCTTTTCATTGATTTTTTGCAGATCTGGAATTTTAATTTCCCATGCTTGTAAACACGAGCATGCGAGGACTCAGAATTGGATGATTCTTTGTTTTGAAATGTCTTCTGAGACGTCTTCCTGAGAGGAGTGTGTAAAATCAGCCCACTCTACCCATCCCAACTGAATGCCATTTGTATCTTTTTAAGTTTGTGTTTTGTCTTGGTTCACTGACATAATGCTAATGTGGACCATTTTCCTTTGACAGTAGTTTAAACTCAAAGACTTCCTTTTGGCAAAGTCATGCAATACTGCATCTGCATTTATTTCTTAATGTCAATTAAAAGCTTTAGAATGGTATAGTGCTTAAGAAGATTTTAAATGTACACTAATTATATCATTTGGTGACATATATAATCCTAAGCAATGTTTCTGCACTCGTACTCTCTACAATACAACTTCAGCTACAAGGCTTGAACTTGAGTAATGCAGTTACATTATACTTCCAGTTTTATTCAGAAGCAAATATTGTACTTTTCACTCCACATTTATTTTTTAAGATCAAACGTTTTACACAAAGTATATATGTTAAAAGCAAATAACTGCAATAAACATCACACCACTGGTTTCCAATTATTCAAACACCTCCAAGTGTTTCACCAAGTGTTTCAGGCCTTATTCATTATTCCACAAAAAGCAATGATTAGGAAAACTATTTTATTCTATCATTTTATTATAAAATATAAAAATTTGTGCGTGAGAACATGTTGATTATTATTATTATTTTGTTTGTTTCTATGCCAGTAATCATATCAAGGCTCCCTTGTTAGGCCACCAGATTAGTAGCTCCTACAACCTACAACAGTGATATATAACTTCCACATTGGTCCACTTGTATTAACAGTTTTACATGTGTGAGATATAGTAACATATACATTTACTTTTAACACTGGTGCTAATTGTACTTTTGGGTCAGCACTCAGCACCTCGGAGTTTGTCTGTAACACTGGTCTGGTTAGGTAATGAGTTTTCTCATATTACCACTGGACAGCAGAGTACTTTACTGCCAGTTACATGAGGCTCAAGGCTACCTGGTAACCACTTACATCAGTGCTTGATAATCATATTGTTATATTTGTTGATACAATATGGTTATTTTCCACAGTTATTACAAAAATCTCTGATGAAGTTTGATTTTTTTGTTTTTGCTTTGAAGTAAACAATAAGAGAACAACAACATTAGAGAATGAAACATTTGTGGCTCTTCGTGTGCTTTCAATTGTACATTTAATAATTCTACATGAGAGCAGAAGTCCCAAAACAGAAAACTGAAAACCTTTGTTTGCAAAGTCCACATTTCTTTCTGACTTTTAAAGTTCATATGCACATAATTATCAACTCTGCAATTTGCCAGATAAATTAATTGTTTTCCAAATGTCATTTATTTGTTGTTGAGTGTTGATGATCACATTCTGTTACTTTTCAGTACGACTCCACTCTGAGACCAAAGGCAAAACATGGCACTTAAAAACTGCAGAACTAACAATAAATAATTTAGGCTAACTGAGACTAAATGAACAATTATCAATGCTAATCATTCTCCTCCAAACTTTTTACTGCTTTGCTTGCTGTGCATGCATATTTGATTATTCATGTTTTTTCTATTATTGCTGAGTTAGAATTACTGCACTCATCCTATAGCTAATGCGTTTACATGGAGAAGTGAATCTCAGCATGAGCTCATCAACTAAATATCCCCTCTAAACAAATGATGAGACAACTGACTTTCTGCTTTATCTTCAACAAAAGGTGTCTATGGTTACATCTTCTTGGTTACAGAAACATGACACAGTGTTTTTACTCCAACACTTTCGACTGATTCCAGATCGTCTTCCCCAGGGGCTCTGGTGTAATTTGGTAATTTGTCCACAGCTACCTTTTAGCATTTTTACAACTTTCTGAAGGAATGCAGTCAAACAAAAGGCCGGTGTGGCATCACTACACAGTACAAAAACGTCTCTAGAGGTTTATTCATACCCATGGTGCATCAGTGTGGAGTTACAGTAATATTGAGAAGCTTGGATTACAGGGATAATGACAGCCAATGGTCTTTCTGGTTGCCCTCATGTTGAAGGAATTCCCCCATTCTGGGTCTTTTTGTTGAAGTGTCAGTGCACTGGTGTCACCTTTGGATACTGTAACATTAGATTGTATTGAAATGTATGGAAAATTTTAGAAGATTATGTAATGAGTACCTCAGTTAATGATTCTTTTAAATGCATTTACATGATAGACGTCTATAAAACCCGGAGGACAAATAAAATCAGGAACACTGCAACACATCTGGTCTCATCTCAGTCCCTCTGCAACAGTATGAGCACAAGTGGTGGAGGGGGACACCACGGGACACAGCGACAAGCTCTGCCTATTACCGACCATGAGGCTCCACTCGACTGATACGTGCTGTCACCTTTCTATACAAATCTCCCTGATATCCGCTATGTGCACGCTTGCACTCAGAGGCAGGCGGCGGCCTGAACTTGCTCTGTCACTCCGCCATACCCGGATTCCTACAGAGGAGAGAAGGGGCCCCCACGGGGACCCTAATCGCTAAAGCAAAGGGTCATCCATCAAGTCAGGCTCAGTGGGGACATTAGGGGGAAAAGGCAGAGGAGGGATGAACAACATAGGGGAGGGAGAAGTAACGGGGAGAGACAGAAACAGACAGTGGGAGGGGGAGACTGAGAACGAAACAGATTGAAATACAATGAAGAGCGAGAAAGAGGCAGACCCGGGCTTTCTGTTTGTTTAGGGTCTGCCTCTGTCATTGTGTCGCCGTGGCAGTGGGGTTACTGGGGTGCTGCTCGGACACTGGGGGCTGCCGTGCTCCGCTGATGGCCCTGCGACTGAGCATATGTCACAAGTCTAGCGCGAACGAGGGCGCTGCCTCTGCTGGGGCACACGTCATTAGCACCATCTGTGACAGTACCCATGAGGCCCTGGTACGCGCAAATACGCTGGTTTTGTTATTTTGGGAAGGGGGTGGAAAATGAGGGAGGAAGGGGCGCTAGTACTTGTATATGTGTGTACCCTGTTTCTTCCAGGGTCACTGCTGCTCAACTAGACCTTGTATTGATGGGGGAGGAGGAGGAAAAGCTGAAATGAACCCAAAGTACCAGCACGGTGTATGTGTGAGGGTGTGAAAGTGAGTGTGTGATGAGGGGGCGGGAGGGTATGTGTGCATTTATGTGTGTGAGGCTGTGAATCAACGCAGTGTCTCGCATACGTACCAGTGAGTCCAGGACACCAGTATGGCAATGATTACAGCCCTTTGGGAGGGTAGGACGGGCCCTGGGTCCGCTCGCTGCAGTCGTGTTGAGTCCAGATAGAGGAAATGCTGGAATAATAAGAACAGGAAGGGTAAATGGCCTATCAAACACACCCCTCTCTGACCTCCCCTGAGCCCGGCCGACCAGGATGAAAGATCCAGCCACTTTCTTCTCCTTAATGGTTTCCTCGGTAATCAGCGCAGCGGAAGTGCTCCAGTCCGGGGTGATTAGCCAGGGCTAGGATTCCTTAATCGCTCCAGCCCCGTTCTCATGCTTTGAAAAAAAAAAAGAAAAAGAGGAGGGAGTGGGAAGGAGGGAAGAGGAAGCAAGGGTGATAACAGGGCCGTGTGTTTAAAGAAAAAGAGAAGGGGGAGAGATGTTTGGATACGAGGAGGTTTGGGAGGGCCACAAGCTGAGAAGTCAGAGCTGACATTATTCCATCAGACCTGGCTGGGTAGTCGTCGTGTTTCTTCAAAGACACACACAAAGAGAAAATTCAAATTAGCCAGGAGAGGTTTCATTAAGTCAGTCAGGTCAAGAACTAAAGGAGTTAATCACTGGGAAAACAGACATTCATAAGGTGATTGCTAATCCCACTGAAACATGACCTCCCAGACAGTGACTCATGGCGTACCGTATTTATCCAGGATGTGTTTTATTTGCACTTCTCTTCTTAATCCGTTAACAGTGTTTTTCAGTGGGACAACACGATTTAAAATCCCTCACAGTGTTTGCTGTGTAGGGATTTGTTTTCATCTCAGGCTGTAGCTTCCAGTTTTAACAATAATTAAAACCTCTGCCATGCCAAAGACTAATGTCATTACACCTTTAAAATACTGTTCACACATATATTCCTTTACTAATGACATAGCTCGGTGTTTTTTGTGTTTTGGATTACTGGAGTATAGTCTTACAGCAGCTCGAGCGTTGAATAGGGTGGTAAATTTCTCAGACAGTAAAATGAGAGCTTATCTATGCGCTGGTGGTGACTGATGATGGGGTCAGAGCATTTAGCCTAACCACAGAAATGGCGTGAGTCACTGTTACAGGCAACGCTCTGTCAGTTCTCACAGGTCGCTACTTAAACCAAAGTCTTGGGCCGAAACATTAGTCTCATGCTTGATCATAACCCCTCTGACTAACTCAACAATAGCGCTGTTTCCCTGAGTGTGATTGGACTTGTGCTACCTCCAGGACCCCATCTTCTGATCAAAAATTCAACCATTTATTCCTTGGGTAATACTTCATCTCTCTGAGGATGATGATGGACAGGCAGACAAACAAACGAGCAAACAAACCAAACCAAACAAAACATAACCTCCTTGGCTGAGGTAATAATAAGAAAGAATCCCTTTCATGACACTGATTGACTTGTACTTTAGTTAAATGTTGCCAGAGTCTTGGAGGAATAAACACCTCTACAAAGAGCGTGTGGACCACCTTGCCAAGCTGACTTAGTGATAGTGTGTCAGAAATTATGGTATCATTTTTAGGTCCTCTCATGGTTTTCATTCAGAAGCCACATTCCTAGCGCAACGATACACCTACGGTATCCGCTTTCCTCGGCTCAAGTTCCCTGGTTGTTTTATCCGCCGTTTAGTTTCCCTGTCAACAATGACATTTTACAGTGGCAACTTTCTTCAAACACACCTACATACACAAACACCCAAGCCCGTTTGACAGTGTAGGGATTTGTTTTCATTCAGGAATTCCCCTTACTGAGCGCCGATGCTACTTGCTAAGTTCCCACCGAGTCAAACCTGCTTGTGCCTTGTTATTGTCTCCCTTAGTATTTTTCAGCGATCGCGTTACAGCAGTTGGTCTCCAAAATGTCTTTGGTAATGTGAACACGCATGCAAACAGGTATTGTGTGTGTCCGCTAATGTGCATGACAATCGGTGACCGCGCCTAGGCGTTTGTCTTAGCTGCTACAGAGTTTTGGCTTCTCACAGCGCGACTTCTCATGTGTCGACCTTTAAAATTCCCCTGCCTGTACTTTTAACACAGATTTCTGTATGTGACACATGCACACAACAGAGTTTACAGACAAACAAGTGCCCCCCCCGCCACCCTCACCAACAGTATGATGATTTGAAATCCTCTTAAAGGATTGCTTTCACTCTTGTCTTTACGATGTTTTCGTCCTGGGGGCTCAGCAGGTGTGTGCCTCTGAATACATTACTCTCATACCTGCACACATCACTAGCTTTTGACCTCAGCTTACACCCCTTCACACCACCCTCATTTCAGCCATTCCTTTGCTAACAATTCCCAAACTGCTTATATGAACATGTCACATTAAATCATCCTAATCTCGGGTTTAAACAGTACAAATTTTCCAAAAATGCCCCGTAGCTGACAGGCAAGATGTGAAAGGTTAACGTGGAGAAATGATAATCTATTGGGCTATCCACATTTTTATTTTCCCTAATGAACTTCCTTGGTGACAAACTATTACTTTCCACCTGGTGCAAAGGTTTTCAGCTCAGTGTGTCTTTTAAACTTTGAGGAGTATTCAAGCTGTTGGAGTCCTACAGTGCTGCGACCCTTTGCCACCGCAGTGGATAAAAGAAAGATGCGTGGAAAAAAAAAAAAAAGCAAGTGTGACAGACGTGCAGAAGAGTGTACAAAAACAGATAAGACAGAAGAAAAAAGATGGTAGACGGAGAGATAAGAAGGGAGAGCTCGACAGACAGACACACCAGGCGTTTTCTGTCTCACCATCCTGTAGTCAGTGAGCTGTCAGCGATCCTCCCTGCCTGCTCTATGGGTACAGCCCCGCGAGCGATGGCATTTCAAATAGCCTTATAAATCAAGAGTTATGTTATGTCACCCTGCCACTGCCATTAACACACAGAAGAGAAAACCACCAGTTGTTTTTTTTTTCTGCAGCACATAAGGGTTTATATTACTGTGTGCATCCCCTACTGAACCATTAATACTCTACATCAGGGCTCATTCTCAGGCCGTAAGTGAAATTTGAGAAATTTATCCTTATCGTGGGCCCAAGTCTCAAGAAAACTTAGTAGAGCTCTTGTTGTCAGGGGACCCACAAGAAACTTGCCCCTGACCCATTTTGGCTCCCAACCTGTAGGTTAAGAAATTCTCCTCCCTCCCTTAGCAATTACTAAAGAGTACTAAAGAGATACCCTTGAGCAAGGCACTTGACCTCCAATAGCTGCACTGAAACTGCTTATTGGTTAATAGTGCAAGGATCTAAAAGGCAGGAGTTGAAGAGGGAAGATGCGTAACCATCGGCGTGTGTACCTGTAGTACATCTATAATGTCTTATTCAAACACCAGCGTCTCACAAAGGCTTGAAAACCTTTGATCGTTCACTAGTCTGTGCTGGAACAATGCAAAAAAAAATAAAAAAGTATCTTAATGATAGACAGATGGCAAAGGAATTCATTACTACGCCACTGTGCTTCGTGTCACCTTGAAAACTTTTTTTTTTTTTCCATGCCCCGTACGACCCCGTGCACCTGCTGCAAAACAGTTTTCTCCCCGCGAAGCAATTCATCCACACTACACGGAAGTCACGGTTGCCGGGGTTAAATATAGGAATCATGCATAGAGGGGGTAATCAGGAGTTCTCATCGCAGGATCCCCCGAGACTGATTCCCGCCGTGTGACATGGCTGTCAAAACACTGACGGATTGTTTTACCAACACGCTCACACAAACACACAGCTGCACGCACACACACACACACAGCCAAAACACATGCTCGCACAAGAAATCACATTGACAGATTGTTTTATCAACTCCGTGGGCTTGACTGACATCTACTCTCCTGGGTATCCTCGCGGCTCCCTGCTTTGCGAGGTAAATACAATCTTACAATTTGGCACTGTAAGTTTTGTTATTTAATAAAGTCGTCTTTTTTTTCCCCTCCTTGCAACATGAATATAGCTAAAGATAAAACACTACTTAAAATATGCTTTACAAATGATGACATATTACTTTTCTGCGTACTTTCTTAGCATGAATGGAAAACGTCAGGTGTCCAGTTGGATTCTGTCGGTCATGCCATTAGCCAAATCATGAGCTTCTGAACATGTCAAAAATCCAATAACGCTATTAAACCACACTGACATATGACAGTTAATTCTGTTGCCGTATGTCACTATGGAGAATATATTGGTTAAATGCTTCCTGGGACAGATGCTACTTTTAGGGTAATCAGTAGTAATTGATGATTCAATTGGGTTAGAGTGGCCTTGCTCTGGCCAGTGTCTTTGGCCCGAAGCTGTCAGGGGGACGAGCAGAGGAACAGACAGACTGAGACACTCCATCATGCTAGCTCTGCCAGTGCTTCATAAACTGTGTCACAGCAGTAACAGAGCACCTCGTACCCACATGATGACGTCGGGATGCATAATGTTCACACGTATTCGTTCAGTTTTAGTCAACATTTAGGCAACATTTAAATATATGAACTTGGTAATCATGAAGATTACACTGAAATAATACAAACTTTATGATGCTTAGCTGTACTATTTGTTAAATATTGTAAGTATAATAAGTAAAGTCCTACTAAGCTAGCTAATGCAGGCCACATCCAGCAGCTTTTGCATTTCAGTGGAACAAATTGTTTCAGGTTTAGTTGATGACTCCATGTAAAAGCTGAAGATTACTTTGCAAGTTTTCATAGATGATCTGTGAAATGCAGCACTTGTAACAATTGTAAAGTGAGATTATTTAAGTCATGCACAACTCCAGCAACTGTAGCAGTAAGTGGTTATTCTTGGAGAGTGATAAAAGATGAAATATAGAGTAACATATGTAGAGACGAGTCAAGTCCCTGAACCTGCTCCCTTAATATACATCTAAAGACAACTTGCATTAGCTGACATAAACTACCAATCTACTACTAAAGTAACTACTGGCTAGCTGACTTAAATAGCTGTATTCACGCAGTGGGTTTTATTACCTCCGACAACATGGTTATCTTTTTCACCTACATTCACCTGCATTGGTGTGTAGAGATCTTGAGAGGTAAAGTATTACCCAAGAAACAAGTGATTAAATCTGTTCAATGTAATGATAATGTTTTACCAAGAGTGTTGCAAGAGTGTTTTTGGCGCGTTTACACTGGCAAAAAAACACATGGAACGTGGTACCTGGTCCAACTTTTCGTACCTCCTCTCCTGCGGTTCCAAAAAAAGTATCCGCTTAGGTGGGAGCAGGGACTAAAATCTTATCACTGCGTCGTTGTGTCATCACTGCGTGGTACAAAATCTGTCCCCGCAAACACGGCATTTTTAAATCGATGGTAAACCGTGCAGACGTGTTTCAAACTACAAGAAAAGAAATGGCATCTGTCAGAAATTCTGCCCCTTGGACGCATGACGAGGTGCAACCCTTTCAAAACAAAACAAAAATCGTCATCTTGCTGTGAAAAACAGAATTAGACCGAGAGTCAAAAACAGCAGTTGTTCCTCCATTGCTTCTTTCCACACCTGTGTGTCGCATAGAAGATGACGTCATGAATGATGACCAGCTACACGGCGGAGGGACTATCCTCAGCAATGTAAATGCAACCGAGGCCGATCCAGGCCGAGGAGAAGCAAGGAGGTACCAGTGTAGATGCGACTTTACTTTTGACAAAATTAGCAACTATTAATTTATTACCAAACATTAAAAATATAGGTTAATGTGACAATTTTCAGTGTTGCTTTGTACAACTTTGTTGACGTACAAAGCAAAGTTGGTTCTTTCTTGTCTTCTAACTTTCCAAACCCTTAGCTGTAATCTTTACCCCGATCCAAAGACATCTGCACTGTTTTGTCAGCCCCAATTGCTCACCACTTGTCAAGCCTCAGTCCGCCAAACTGCTAGCATTTGATCTGTGAAATATTGAAATATTCATACCAATCCTAATCAACATCATTTTTTTCTTCTTCAGAAATTCGACAATACACAATAAAGCAGTTTTCTCGATTTACCAGTGATGATGAACAAACAGCTCAGACTGTACAACACACTGGGAAATCAGACTTACTGAAGCATGTTTACCAGCAGCAGTGACACAATGTAACCAGCAAAATCCCTCAAGACTTTTGGAAATGAATAATCTGTAAATTAGGACATGGAAAAACTCTCTAATGATGCCCGGCAAATCATTTGACATTTGAGCGTGTCATGTTTCGGTATGGCCTTCGGACTTCACTTTGTTGCATTATACATCAATCCATACCCTAAATATTCCATTTGCAATCCAGGGGCAAATATTTTCAATTGTGGGTGGGGATCGGGGGTGGGATGGTTGATTTCTATGGTCGAGCAATTCGATATCACAGCATTTGAGAGTTATCATCAGAGTGGCTGTAAGCTCTGGAGCAATTCATAATTGTGTTCTCTCATCTCATATTGCAGCAGCTGAAGTTTTTACTTTTTTATTTATTT
>OOFC01002514.1:2672-18322 GCA_900323345.1 Pseudochromis fuscus | reverse complement strand
AGCAAAACCAGCGAGTCCTGAGTCCAGCCTCTTATCAACACCAACAAGATGCCAGTCCACACCCCAAATCAAAAACAGCAGATCCCAAGTCCAGTCCCATGTCAACAGACCAAAACAAGTCCCGAGTCCAGTCTCAAATCAAGACCAACAAGTCCCGAGTCCAGTCTCAAATCAAGACCAACAAGTCCCAAGTCCAGTCTCAAATCAAGACCAACAAGTCCCGAGTCCAGTTCCAAATCCAGACCAACAAGTCCCAGCTGCCAAATGCAGCTACATGCATTGTGTATATCAATGTCCTCAACACTTTCCTTTCCTTCTCAGTGGTCTGGGGTCAAAAGTCACCAGATTCACAGGACTCCGGTCCATACCTCTGGGTATTCATGTTATTCAACAATACGAGCATGTGTGCACGTGTGACTGTGTGTGTCTGGTAACTCTATCCCATCCATCCCCGTCTCTCCCATCCCTCACTTCTCCCTGGACGCCATGAGCTCTGGTGACCTACTGTTTCACACATCTCAAAGCAAAGAAACTGCAGCTGTGTGTGTGTTTGTGCAAGTGAGTGCATGTGTGTTTGTGCATGTGTGTGTACCATGAGCGCTAAGCTGCATGAGACATTTTGATGCTGCAGTCCTCACGTATCAATAAAATTTGGATGGCATGTTGTCCTCTGTATTTGGAGCTGTTTGATGCTCAGTTAGTTTTCTCAGTCCAAACACTACTGCTGCTGCTGCTGCTGCTGCTGCTGCTGCTGCTAACAACCAGTGAGTTGGTGCCGAGCGGAGGACTTTTCCTGGGAAAGCCTGAGCAGACAGCGGGTGTTCAGACCAAACATAAAGTAATTCATCATGTGGGAACTGAATTGACTGTGAGGAGCTGTACGAGTGACATTCATTTACATGAAGGTGTCGTAGTTTATTACAAACCCTCCAAATATTATGACGCCTGAAAGGAAAGAAACCAGAGCCTTGTTTCCCCATCCCTCCCCTCCTCTTCCTCTTCTATACATTCTCACTTTCACTCCCTGTTTCGGGCTCTCGGCCCCTCTCTCCATGACTTCATTGTTTCCCAATGCTTCTTTCAATGTTTGGCTTTCCTGCGGGTAATGCCACGCACCGGACCTCCACCCGGTCTCAGGAACACAGCACAGAGACGTGCCGTCCCGGTCCCTGCATGTCGTCATGTTTTCCAAATCCTGTGAAGCAAACAGGGCGGCATGCAGCCAGGAGACCAGAGTAGGTAAAACTGTCTGGAAGTGGTCTGTCTCCACTGGTAGTTCACTGGTAGGAACCTCTGTAGAAATGGACGAAAGAACGGAGATGTGGAAGGAGGGCTGCAACCAGTACTTGACATAAGCGATTACGTCAATTATAAAAATTCAGCAACGCAGAAATTCAAGAGTCAATGCATCGTAATATTGTTTGGTTACTGGTAAAATCAAATACCGGCCGATAAAAACTCATCTGTACTTACAGTTCCCTACAGGAAGTGGTGGGGGCAGTATCACGCCCACTGTTTACTGTCCACACAAACGAACAGGAAGAAGAAGAAGAAGCAGAAGCACCAGTGACAGGCAGAACAGTGACAGGCAGCAGAACCAACCAATTAAGAGCAAAGGTGGGACTTTAGTCCAAAAATGGTCATTTTCATACCTGAAATACTCACATGGGTCGTGTCCTCGGGCTCAAGGGGTGTATGCACCACTTGTTAAAACTGGAGAACCCTACATACAGCACAGCAAGAACTAATCCAACGTATTCAAGAGTCCCTCACACCTCTTCATATTTGTCACCACCTATTTTAATCACTGTGTCTTGACTCTGACTGTATTTGACCGTCCCTGTGTTTCCTCCCCCCTTCAGTATCTCTGTCCTCGCTCTCAGATTGAACAGGCCACCACATCAGAGAGCTGCAGAGAAAGCAGCAGAAAGCAGAGGGATTTGATCATCCAGCCAGACTGTGAACAATAGCAGCTCTCTCCTTGACCTTTACGTTGCCCCAGGCGCGCTCACAGAGCTCAGATGTCACACTGTTTATGTAAACCACATCGAACCTGCTGCTTTCAATGCCACGAACAGTGCACAATATGGAAGCCAGGGCGGATAATGAGGAGAACTTTGAGACATAATGGACGACAAAACCTGAAAAAACAGGATGGAAATAAGACGAGTTTCCACCCCATTGGCTTGTTTGTGTTGGACCACTGCTGCTCCATCACTGCCGACACCACAGAGACCTCAATGGTTGATATTTAGCTCTGTGAGAATTACTGAATATTATGAACTGCATGTTTTAGGTTATACATACTTGTTGACAATAATATATCAGCCTGCAGCTTCCAAAAACCATGCACCATATCCAGGGCAAACATCAAAGTGGACACCATGACTAGAGATGGCAGAGGATCCTGCAGATGTTTGCTGACTCAGCGTGATTACCCATATTTTCACAGTGTAGCCACAGATCCTCCCTCCCTGTGTTTAATGTTAAAAGAAGCCATAGATTGACTTCTAACTTTTACAGTATTTACCAATAAACTGCACGGTGAAGCTTCCAGGATGTGAGGATACTTTTCTGTTGCTCGTACATTGGTGTCGAGGAAATGATGGTGATGATAAAGAGATATTCCAGTGGTTTTTTTTCCAGTGCTCCTTTAGAAATGTTGGGGAGACCGTGTAGTCTTCTCATCCCAGTAACAGCTCAAACTGACACTGGATCCTACATTTCCCAAAATGCAACTCAACGATCTGATGATGAGTAAACTGAACAGTGACTGCCCCTTTAAGAACTCCATCAACATTAATGGAAAGTGTAACATCTGTAAGAAACACTACAAAGTCTCATTGTGATATGAATCTGTGCTCATAAAATATTTTCACATTGTAAAATATGATTATTTTTCAATTTGTACAAAGAAGCAGACGTGTGGACTTGTCTCAGACTGGAGGGGATTTAAAGTGCTAATAAACAAATCAGGCCACAGGGAAGTTAAAGCAGCGGGAGTTAAGTATTTGCTCATGTAAAGGATCCAGGTTAAATATGCAAAACAGGAGAAGAGTGAAGTGTAGCAGTCAGACTCCTGACTTCTGTTTCACATCATTTGTGAAAGTTTGCGATGGAGTTAGCTGCTCACTGAACATTTTTCCACCATGAATCAGTTGTTCTGGCACCGACTGCTCCTCCCTCATCTGTTCTGCACTAACTGGTAGAAACACAGGGGCATGAAGTGAAGGGATTCATTTGTGAAATGAAAAATGAAAATATAGTGATGCCAGGAGTGACATCAGCAGCCGTGCCGGAGCTGATGAAGCTCTGCTGGGATCACAAGTCGACCGGAGGCTTTAATAAACCAGGAAGCGGTTAGCCAATCACAACACATGGCTGCATTCCTGTCAGTCAAACTCTGACTTTCACTAAGATTCAACACAACCAAGCAGAAGTGGAGCAGCCCCCATGTCAACACAGGCCTGTGCAGGTGAAAGACTTTCCACTGGCTCACCTGTGCAGGACACAACAGGCTCAGGTTGTGATTATCATGACCAGCTGTGGGCTTTAGCAGGACGCCCGTTCATTTCACTGTTGACAGTAGCTGTGCAGAGCAGTCAGACAGGTGGGACGAGCTGCGGAGACTTCTACCTGAGGACATGTGGGTCAAAACAACCTGAGCAGCAGCTGGGAGCCCGGGGGTTGTCTGTACATCACTTTCCCTCTCTACACTTCATTAAGGATTCACCACAAACCCGGAGCAAGCCACTACTTTTCACTGCATTCCTGTTACCTGCAGGTCTGCTTCTCTACAGACCACGTCCCCACACAAACTATCACATTTATATATGCGAGTGTCTTTTTGGGACAAAGTTTGACAAAGACAGACTGCTGTGTGGTGTTAAAATCAACGACACACAACATGAAATGCAGCTGATTGTAAAAACTTGTAGAGTGTAAGTTGCTGTCATTCTGTTCATTCATCTGTAAGCAACAGGCAGATGGGGGGAGGCACGTACTTTGCTAAACACTGAAACTCTACCTGTGAACACTTCAATAGACAATGACAAGAGTCACTTTCTCCCCACTTTGAAGTACAGTTACTACCTTTACGGCTCCAGTTCAGGACTTACCCGACCCCAGCGGTACTCCATGGAGACAACACTTTTTCAGGTCATCAGGTAGAAAACAGATCTTACGAAGCAATTCCAAAGATTTCCACTGGACAGACGTGAACTACAAGTGAAGTGAAGGGAGCGACGCAGCGCTACGTAAACTAACCTCCTGAGCTGAAGTCAGACGCCCTGCAGGCAACAATGACAACTGTGTCGGGAATCTCATTGTACGCAGTCACAAATGTGTCAGTGCTGCAGGAGCAGAGCAGGCTCGTGAAACTGATCAAGTCCTTCTGGATGCATGGGGCAAAATATGTCAGAGTGTGTGTGAGAGTGTGTGTTGGGTGGGGGGGGGGTTCTCCTGAAGAAGTGCTCCATGCTTTTAATTTACCAGCAGCAGAAAGTCCATGCTGTATGTCACACACTCTTTTCATTAACACACTCGCTCCTAATGTCGGTGAATGCCAAAGAATGCTGCCCGGCCACACGGCACCACCATGTGATCGCCTCGCCCCGGGGCCACACACACACACACACACACACACACATACACAGAGCCACGAGGACACACCTTTCCACATATCAAATAGATGCAACAAAGACACGGCAGAGAGGTGAGAGGGTGCTGAGCTCACGGAGATCGAGGAGTGAGACTGAGGACGACGTGTCAGGGGACAGACAGGCTGCAGGACTTCACTGTCACCTGCCTCTTCTCACCTGTGTCCTTCAAGTTCAACAGCGACGGATCACAAGTTGTTACACAATCCAAACGCTGCTCCTCTTCCTCTCTAATAAATCCATCCTCAGCCTCATCAGGCTGAGTCCCACAGAGAACTCTTACCTTTCAGTTCATCAGAGCTCGACCACCTCAAACACTATATGATATCATCCTGTCTCAGAGCGACCGAGCGTCTCACCAAAGGTCTGTACTTCATGGCTCCTGCCCGGCTCTCCGCTGATCTCCCACCAGCTCCGATGGTCCGGCTCTGAGAATGTGGCCTCCAGCACCGCGTCACCACCACGATTTAGCCGAGAGTTTGTTTTTAGAAGCTCTCCCCTCCGTCCTCAGAGCCAGCTGCCATAGCTTCTCCTCTTACTGCCGCTCACACACACCTCGCTCTGACTCTCACTCGCCACTCGTTCTCCCACTTTTCTTCTCCCTCCCTTCAGAGGAAACAGTCCCTGTGTTGGGTGACACACAAACCCGCCCCCTCTCGCCTCTCTTCCCCCCTGTCGTCCTCTCTTCAGTCCACTTAAATGCTACAATACTTACTTTCTTGCTCTTTCTCTGGAGGGGAAAGGGTACAAAAGAGATTACACATCCTCCATCACACACACATCTGGCCTGAACCCCCCCGGAGAGAGAAAAGGATGAGACAGGAAAAATGTTTCCCCGATGCCAAAAGAGTAACAGAGCGTGTGCATCTGAGCGTGACTGTGTGAAACAGAGGAAACTCTTAAGCAGTGAATGCAGCACGAGCCAATAAATGATCACTTATTTGAGCCTTGGAGTTTCCTTTTCCTTCCCTCTCTCCCTCCTCTGTGAAATGTACAAGCTGCAACAGAAAGCAGCTGCGCACATGCATGTACACAATGATGCACGGCTGCATGCACAAGGACTCACCATCATTAGCCCAAAATCATTACAGGGAGGGTAATTACTGCACGCACGCACACACACACACACACACACACACACGGCTGCTGCAGATCAAAGGCCTCAGCAGTCTAATGCCTCTGCTTGTTAACACTAATAACAGCTGACATCTTACAGACAGTGGGCGTGTGTGGCTGAGAACAAAGAGGAAGTTTCCACTACACTTGTTGGACTGATCCACAGACATTAACAAGATGACTGTGACGGTGTATCCACCTGTCATGTTGATCATGCTCCTGATCAGCAGGACGTCTGCTTTGCTTCTGTTATTGTCCAGCTGCAGGAGCTCAGAGGACCAGGTCAGCATGTCTGCAGCAGCGGGGTCAGGTAATGAAGTAAACACACTGTGTTACATCACTGCTCATCTTTTACCTTCACTCCAGAACATTTCCTACAGAGTGAGGAATCCCAATCCTTTCTAAGTGCCTCTTGTTCCTAATTTGCATATGTAAACACAGTGTCCATAAAAGGTCATGAGACTGCAGTGCCATGTGCACACAGAAGTCACAGAAACTGAAGTGAGAGGTTGACAGGTCCAGAATATTGAAGTGAAAATGTAAAACAGTGACGCAGCAACAGAGGATGTAAGAAAACCTTCAGTATCTGTGAAGGATGAACTGCTGCAGGAGGTGAACAACAGTCCGATCACACCTCCAGCTGAAGTGAATTTCTCCCACACTACATGTACATATTGAGTGAATACAAAGATGTGAACAGAATTTGTAATTTGTAACCAGTGTAACTTAAATAGCTTGAATGAAACTTTTAGTGACTGGTATCACGAAGACCATTCAGTGTTGGGATTGTCTGACATCATCAAGGAGCAGAAATGGAGGACCAGCTTGTCCGTCCAGAACTTTACAACACGACTTTGAGTCTGTACCAGGATAAAACCAAGAAGGAGACAACTTGGTAACAGGCAAAAAGCAGCAATATTTTTAGACCTCATTCATTGTTGATGGTGGGAGTGGCAGTCGTTGTGGTTTCACAAAGAGTACTCCTATTGGCTGTGGAGGGAAATATGTACGTGTGGTGAAATCTTCTGTGTTTTGTGTTTGGTGTGAACACAGCTTCAGTGTGGAGTTTATTTATTTTAAAATGAAAAAATAACTGTAAAATGATTCAAATAATGTAGTTTAAATATTAATAGAAAACTGTAGAATTGAAAAAAACTGTATAATAGTTCTTACCTCAGAGTGAAGAAAATATATTTAGTGTGTTTACGGCTGAGGCTTTGTCTTAAATAACTTTGTTTAGCTTTTTGCTAAGCTAAGCTAAGCTAAGCTAAGTAGTGGTACAAGGCTTGGAGTTAGCAACGTCAACACGTTTTTTTTAAACAACTGGGCAGAGGCTTGAGGTTCACGCCAGTGTTTATGCTAAGCTAAGCTAAGCTCTTTGAAGAGACCTGGTTGTTGACAACTACCAGCAGCAGACCCTGCGGGAGGTGGACACCACTGCAGCTCCTGGTGCAGCTTCAAAGAGCAGAGCAGTGGCAGGAAGGCCTGGTTTATAGGCCTCATTAGGACGACTCGCTCCTTCCTGCACATCTGAGGGAATACACTCATAAACGCTCAGGATCAGTGATGCTGGTTTTGTATGGGACGCGTCTGACAGCCTGACTCAGCTGTCTACAGTTGAATCGACTTGAAAGGGGCCAGAAGATTAAATAATAGAAAAGAGGCTGCAGGAAATGAGTGTTGGGAGAAAAAGAGGATTAGTGAATACAGGTACATGTAGAGACCTCCAGACCTCCAGACCTCCACCCTGCTCAGACTAGCAGAGCTGGCTCCCCGGCTCACCGTGCTCAGGTAAAGTTTTAGCCAAGGTCAGTCTATTCATGCCTCTAATTACTTTTCCTTGAAGCTCTGCACGGCAGAAAAAAACTGAAGATTGTTCACTGCACAAAGAGTCCTTTATAAACGTGAGGAGAAGCCACAGCTTTCATTTCCTCTGACAGCAGCTCACCCCCTCTCCCTGCAAGCCTCCAGCAGGGGTCTGACCAACATCTCTATCATGGAGAGGGTGAGGGAGGACACACACTGCTCCTCCACACCGCCCTCTACTGGTCACCTCCACCTGATCACACTGAGGAGCTGCTGCTGGGGGTGTGCCGAGGCCTGGAAACACCTCCATCATGTACCTGTGTCCTCAGAGGGAGCAGGACAACACACTGAGGACGGACTGAGACGCTGTCCTCTCTCACTCCTCCCTCTGCTCTGCCAGTACGATCAGAGCTGCTGCAGGAATCTGAGTAATGTTTTCCAGACGCTCCACTCTCCCTTTCTCTGAGAGAGAGAGTGTGTGTGTGTGTGTCCCTCGCACCACAGTGTGAGAACACACTGGACGGGCAGCAGGAAACAGCCAGAGACACAGGAGAAGACAGAGGTTCAACACCCGGAGTATCTCAGAGGATTCATTGGTGCAAACTAACGTCTCAGACACACACACACACACACACACACACACACACACACACACACACACACACACACAGAGTGAGGGCTGTGAAGGTGTGTGTCTCAGTCAGTGTGTGTTTCTGCAGGCTCATGCTGAGCCAGCATATTTGTGCTGAGTTGGAGGGAGGAGGGGTTGAACCTGACCACCAGTATCACGCTCAGCTGTCACACTGTAACCCTTTGTTATCCAGGTTTCTTATTCACACTCATAATGTGAAGTTCAAGGTCGATTTAACCTACATACATGCAGAGGTTCAGAGCCCAGAAGAAGACATATCATGCATATCCAACCAATTATGAAAAGCTGCCAGTTGCTTTGCCTTTACTGCCATCATGCAGTACTGGTGTTTTTCCACTATGTGGTACCAACTCAGCTCACTTGCGTTTCCACTACAGAGGAGAGTCCCTCCTCTGTGGTCAGATGAAGGTGAAAAGTGATCTTCAGTCATCTTCAGAATAACTGTTGTGGTGTCACAGAAACAGTTTGAAGATTGTTTCAGGACAGAAATGAGTTGGTTTAATTTCAAATATGTTTTTCATTTATTGAGTTAGAGTCTGGTTAAAAACTCTCTACGACCTCAGTCAGCTGTCCGACCAACCGGGCGCTCAGACCTCACCTTTTTTTTTCAGCTGACAATTTAAATATAATTTTAACATTGCACTAAAGCCTGTTATTGTACATTAAACCGATCTATTTAGTGCTTTTACCCACATCGTACAAACTTATTGTTATGCAGACTGTGTCGGCTTGCGGGTACAAATGTTTGCGTGCAGCGCAGTGACGACACAATGATGCTGTGACAATTCTATCCAATAATATTTTAGTACCTGCTAGTACCTGGCCGGGTGCTTTATTTGAACCGCAGGAGAGGAGGTACTAAAAAAGTCGTACCAAGTAGTCGAGTAGCTAACGTTAACTAGAAACATTAGCTAGCTAGCTGTGGTGTTTTGTTGTGTTTCAATGGTCCAATCAGATTGCTCCAAACATTCTGTCCCGCCCACATATTTCCTGTTTTTGCCTGAAACGTGTCAGAATCCAGAAAATCTCTGGAAATGCTGCTTCAGTGAGTGGACACTGAAACTCAAACAGATGTATTGACAGCTTGTTATCGGTGTAAATGATCCACTGGCACCAAGTGAACGTACTCCATCTGTTCTTTATGACTCTGAATCCATAAATGATGCCACATAAAAGCCCTATCAGACACTTAGAGCCATGGAAACAATACAATCATTGTTTTATACCTGCCATTTGTCCTGATACCAAACAACCCACAAACACAGGAGGTGCATCCAGTTTATTTTATCTATACAACACTGTGGCTACATGGTCCATATGCGAGGTCATGGCAGGGTTAATGATTGCAGGGTTTACCAAACCCAACCCTCAATATGAGTGTGTGTCCTTCCACACACCACTTTAAGGAGGAAAACCACCAAATTGCAGCTAATTCAAATGAGGGAGTTAAAGATGGGATTTACTTCTTTGTAAGGATGCACGTGATGGTGGCTGCGTGGGAAACCAGAAATGGGAACTTGCCTTTCCCCCGGAGCACCCTCTCTCTCTCTCCCCCTCTCTCTCTCCTCCCCTCAAATTCTTCTTTCCTCTCTCACTTCCTCTTCAAAGTTTGTTCAGAATTATCTTAGATATATATAGAAATTTTCCACTCTCCCGGCAGCACTGCCCAAACGCTCCGGAAATATGACTTGGGAATGTGTCGTCACGTAACATCATCCAGCACTGATCTGTTTATTAGCGGCTAACGGAGCAGCACTGACCTGGAGAATCTGCAGGACTCAGCTACTCAGCCACGAAACAACGTCTGGTGTTGTGTAATCTGTCCTCTCTAACATCACACTCATTCATCACTGAGAGGAAATTACAACACAGTCACAAAGTGGAGCTAACAGTGAGGTCTGCTGCAGCGGCTCCATGTAAACAATAAGAGGACCCACAATGCAGCGTGCCTCCACATGTGCAATCAGGCCACACTCTGTGCTCACACTGATGACTCTGGAGCAGTTCATGTTGCTCAGTAAAGTCACAGGGTACTTCTCACTCACATTTTTGATTTGATTTGTGCGTGGCCACGTTGTTTTTTTTGCAGCCAGAAGTGACCATATTTGGATATGCAGGGAGAAGTGAGGAGGCGGGTCTGACCCTTGAACCTGAGGACACTGTCCAATGTGTATGAGACTGGAGTTCAATCAAACTACCCCCTCAAATTCTCCTCTTCTTGAAGCCTGATGTCTACTTAATGAGGACTTTTTTCAGAGGGACCAGTTGTTTTAGGGCCAGCCTCTAGTGGCCGTCAGGGGAAATGCAGCCTTTTGCACTTCTGCATTGTCCTCATTTTTTCATTCCTCCTCCTCTGTGGAGTTTATGGTCACTACAAAGCAGTGTGTCGATATGCAGGTAACCAGTTTGTTTGTATCATGCACACGGCTGCAGGCATCATGTAGTCAGCTTCTTGCTGTTCCTCTAATCAACAGCTGATGGGGGTAATGAGCCAAGTAAAGGAGGGATGGATGTGTCACACACACACATGAAGATGACTTCAACCAAGCCAGTAAATCAATAAGTAAAACACTGTGGGTAAACTTTGCTGGACATTTCAACACATCTCTTACACCTGGAGGTGAGCAGTGTGGAAACCACACATACCTTTGGTTGTTTCATAGAAGACACATCTGTATTGTGGAAGACTTTGTCATTTTTAATATAAAAATTATTTTAAAAAGTAGAAACACTACCTGCTCTAATACACAGTAATCACTCAGGCTGTGTATATATGTTTTCTGATATAAAGACTTTTTAAAGCAGAACATGATGTTTGGGTTGATTTGGAAATGGAGATAGTTAGCTTATAGCTAGCTAGCTAACCATGCAGCTACTCTCACATGTTGACAGTTGAGTTTGGGACTCTACCTCCCAGTCGGCCTGGGGGTCTCCTGGGATGAGCTGGAGGAAGCTGTGGGGGGCGGGGATGTCTGGGCTTCCCTGTTCACCCTACTGCCTCCACGACCTGGAGGGAGGTTGGTTTAGAAGACGGATGGACGGATGGACAGACAGATGGAGGCAACGTAGTCTTCAGATCAGTCAAGTCTGGACTACTTCTCCAAACATGGTGAAGCAGTTGTATGATAATGTTAAAAACTCCAGGTAGCAGGTTTGCAGGGACCTCTGCAGAGTCATCAGTGCACAATCTACAATGAAAAGCTCTATTTTCATCCAAGCTACCATCCTCCATGTTGTCCTGCTGCAGGCTGAGCTCTGTCTCAGTGCTGCCCCGTTACATCACATTGAGCACTCCCTCGCTCGCAGGTCACACGGTTCATTTTCAGCCGGCGCTGTAAAGGTTTCATCACCCTGACGATTCCCAGGCCTTTGAGATGTTGATATATATACTGGGCTGCAGCATCAGTAATCAGTAATGCAACTTGGGACTGGGCCTCGTTCCTAAATTGCACCATAAACCAAAATCATCCTCGGCGCCAGGAAGATTAGGCGGATTGATTGATAACGGTGAAGCAGCAAAATATGTTGAAGTTGTCACAGCTGGAATTAAAAAGAGAGATGTTTACATATGAGAAGACACACATCCTCTCCTATAACGTCCTCCATCACACACACATACAGTCCATATGATGACCCCGCCCGTCTCCATTACATACTGGATGCTGGAGAATCGCTTTACATGTCATGTAAAACCTCAGTCCCAGTGGGCAGAGCTCCGCTGCAGCTGGATCTGAACCAAAACAATATGTGTTCTCAGCTGAGGTTTGGTGGAGGAGCACGGCTCGTTCAGGGGACGCTGACAGACCGTCCAGTGATCCATCAAGAACACTCTGTCCCCGGCATGTGAGACACTCTGTGGAAGAAAGGTAAGGAAATCCTGTGCTTCCCTGTAAGTGTACTCTGAGCTTCATCCTCCTCCTCCTCCTCCTCCTCCTCCTCCTCACATGCCTTCATGTGGCTGTATGTGTGTTGTTTCTGTCCAGCAGGACACTGCACAGGTTCCTCCAGCATAACAAAGCTGCTCTTGTAATTGGTGCTAATGCAAGTCATTACAATTGCTTTAACAATAAATATTACATGAACTTTTGGCCTTGCTGTGCTGTGGAGTACGAGCTGTCGACACAAACTGGGAGACAAAAGCCAGAGGAGGATTAAAAGTCTAACTCATGGCTACAAATCAAGGAATAAAGAAAATCAAAAGCCTCTCTTCGTGAACCGCCAAAATAAATCTGCACGTTACTCCCCGGCCTGAAACACACCACTACAAACAAGATCTTGAGGTTAGCCAGACTGTCAGACTCCCAACCATCTCCTGCCCTCAACCTTTCACCCCCGACACTCTCAGTCTTACTCCCTGTCAATCTTCTACATCTTTTATCAGCTATTAAAACAGATCCTGCATCAGCCTCTGCAGACGCTTTAAAGAAACACAAATCCAGGACTGTTCAACAGGAGGCAGGGGACCGACGAGAGCGAGGAGACAGACAGAAAAATGAAGAGAAAAAAGAAATGGCAGTGCAGGGCGGCTGTGATGTCAGAGCCAAAGAATGTGAGCCATGTGGGCGGCGAAGCAGAGTGGGGAACCAGAGAGGAGAGGGCAGGGAGAGACGCCATGAAGCTGAAGTAACAACCAAAAAAGAAAAAGAGGATGAGAAGCCGGAAGCAGGTGACAGATGGTGAAAGTGTCACAGACTAAATATATTAAATGAGGGTGAATGTGAGTGTGATGTGTGTGTGATGTGTCAGCTCACGCCGGCCCCGCCCCACGCCGACACCAGGGGGTTCCCAGGGGCCAAACCCACTGAAACAGTTCCTGTTTCTGTCTCAGCCACCTACTCAGTGTGGCGGTGTGACGCCGGCCTCGCTGCTCTGGGTGAAGTGAATCACCACAGTGGGCGTGTTAGTGTGAGTCCATGTGGACCCGACCAGAGCCCAGTGAGACGCTGCCACTGTGGACAGATGTGAGGCCAGAGCAGCACGCCTGAAAACCAGCTCATGAGAGAAAGTAAAGTGAGCTGCTCTTTTTCTCTTTTCACTTCACGCACCAAATAAGGCGACACTCCCCGTCCTAGAGACACACCCACTTTTCCACTGTGGCAGCGCTTTGGTCGTGCAGGCATTTCCTAAAGAGTCCAGCGTCCTCCATAAAGACATAATCCCAGGCTTCCTGCAGGGACGGCTGCTGAGTGAAGGGAGGGAGGCGTCGGCTCTCAGTATCAGGCTGATGTGTGGCTCTGCTCTAAATTAACACCCTATTTTAAACTCTGGGTTTTCACTGCTGACAGTGTGATGCAGGGACTGTAGCAGGTCAACAAGTTGGACCATTCACAGAAAAGCAGAAGCAGGTAACTGCAGCCATGTCCTCCGTGAGACAGGAGACACAAGCACACACACTGGTGATGGAGACAGTTACAGAGTCCTGCTGTTGGACATGATGGTCCACCATCAGTTACTGGGACACTGTGTTTTCTTACCAATAAAGAGATTTACAGAGGTTCATGTGTTTGAATATTCATAATAAAACT
The DNA here is from genome assembly GCA_900323345.1 of Pseudochromis fuscus. Classification (NCBI taxonomy): domain Eukaryota; kingdom Metazoa; phylum Chordata; class Actinopteri; family Pseudochromidae; genus Pseudochromis; species Pseudochromis fuscus. The sequence continues at coordinate 4,565 of OOFC01002514.1, read as the reverse complement.
ATAAAACTAACTTCTGTTATTTGGTGTGATGTTGAATGACACAGAAACAACACATTTACCATCTGTACAACGCTCATCTTTAATGAACACACATATTTCCACAGGACCTATATTTTATGTGTGTGTTAAATGACAGGAGCAGCTGGGTTGACACAGGAAACTACAGATGTGTGATAGATATTTTTTCTGTATCTATAATGCAGCTTGGTGTCCCTCCCAGAACCTCTGGAGGTGTTGGCTGACCCCAGGACCGATTCATCTGAACAAGCTCAGACAGGTGAGGAACCGTTGCACCATTATTTACATTGCACTGTGGTTTTAGTTTCATTTTTACAACGTCACTGTGGCAGCGTAATGCATGCCATTTTTGTCTAAAAATGACACAACTATGACGTCAAATTGAACAGTACAGTCTCTTCTGGTCCATCACTGGGAGAAACACAGCTCTAACTACTGGCAACTAGTGATTTCTGTTGTAAGTGTAAAGAAAAGGAGGGACTGAGGACAGCTCCTGACGTCTCTGCAGGTTCAGAGTACAAACACAGGCACACATTACTCTCCCACAGGCAGCAGAGGCCGTTCCTACAAACACAGGCAGGTGGAGACTTGCTGAGAGGAACTTTCAGCCTCTCCAACCCCCACTCCCACCAGGCTGCTTTTCTTCCACCTGCATGTCTGATCTGTCCTGCTGCTCTGCTGTGCCTCCCACAGCCTCGCTCGACACCATCTTCACCTGACGCAATGTTTGTCACTCTCCTCCTGATACACACTTATAGAGAACGGCTTAATATTAAATGTACTGCTCTCTTCAAAAGTGTCACTTTTTCTTCGAGATTAAAGCATTTTTTCTTACTCGTGAGGTTTGTCTGTTTGTCCTCGGGGCCACTGAGTAAAGCAGGAAGCGTTTCATCAAAAGAAAACTTGTGCATATCAACATGCATTCAGCCCACGGTGTGTGTGAAGCATCACAACACTTGGACGGAGCTGCTGAAGTTTCCAAACTGTGAACTTCCTGTTGACTCGGAGCACGTCCTCTGTGCTGAGGGGACATTTCTAGCAGCTGAGACAAAGCAGATGATTGGAGCGAACAATCATGCAGATGTTTGTTTTTTACTTCTAAGTGTGTGTCTCTTTCCTGGTTCCCCTCCCTCTCGTCCATGCTTTGTTTACGCTACACTGGATTTAACTCAGCTGCTGGGTGTTGTTACAGGGAACAGGGGGTGTAGCTGTCCCATTAATGGATGGATCATAGGGGGAAACGGGGATGGGAGGGGACTACTTTCTGGAGGAAAAAAAATGTGAATAAGAAGATTTAAAAGTGGGACAGTTTGGAAAGATGTCTCCTCAGAGGCCATCGGCTTCTCATTACAGTGCTGTTGACATGTCAGCGTGCGTCTACATAAAACCTGATGAATGGCTGGAGATTTATGTGCAAACAGTTTGAAGTGAGAGAGTGACTCTCTGGAGAAAGTAACTTAACGCACAACTTAACACACACCCCGACACAACAGGACGGCTCAGCAGTTTGCTCACAGGTTGCAACATCTCCAGAACCTTCAGAGATTTATCACCGAGGGCTGGGTTACACACACACGCACGCACACACACACGCACACACACGCTTTACGAAGAGACTCTTCCAGTAACTTCACTACTTTCCACACTTCAGCTACATCACACTCTTATTTTATCGTACTTCCTGTTTACAAGAGTTCACGTGCACACTCGGGTTAGGGTTAGGGAAGCAGCTCACATGCACTATTTTGGTGGAGGATGTTCTGGTCACAGTCAGCCAGCGGTGACCAGACAGCTACACAACTCCTGTGATAATGATGAAATGTTGCACGTTTGCCAGACATGACTCGCGTCTCCTGAGACCATGAGCTGGACACA
>OOFC01002498.1:1460-35219 GCA_900323345.1 Pseudochromis fuscus | reverse complement strand
AATAAACCCACTTGACATTTTTTTCTTGAAAATCTAAAGTTGCCTTTTCATTTGCATTTCCACAACATAAATCAAAATTGGTTCTTTATTGATACAGTTTAGCAACTAATTATTATTCTGAGTAGTTGTATGGCACACTAATATGCAACCTGAACAATAAACTAACAACACAGCCTGATATTAGAGGTTTTTTTTCAATAATATGCTATTTCTAGAAAACTGAGCAGCACATATCTGCAGTGCAACATTGACAGAGTGAAAATCAGCTTGAACTGCAACAAGAACTGTCTTGGGTGGTTGTAGTGGAGGAGATATGACCTTTATTGCTGGGTAAACTCTTTGTCAACGCACCAGTGTCCGGCTTGTGAAAACTTCTGTCTGGAAGCTTCTTTGTTTCTGTGGCTCTTGGACACCAAGTAGTTTACAGTCACAGTGGTAGATGAGCCATGCAATGACAGGGCTGAGCACAATGGTTTGCCAGAACAGGTAGAGGTACCACCTCCATGACCTCCATGCGGTACTTGTACCTTGCAATGCATTCGTCATGGAGGTCTACCCCGACCCACCACCACCATTTACTCATCAATGGAGTTGTAATCCTCTGGTGTGATTTCCAGGCATCGTTTTCATCCTGTTTGTGCATTTGTTTGTCTTTTTATTTACCAAGGAAAGTGTTTCAGCTAAAGAGAAGGTGCAGTTTTGGGACTAATAGGCAAAACATGTGTCGTAATACATTTTATTATTTATTTATTGAACTTCACAGAATTTTTTTTGCTTTCAAATGATCCACAGAAAAATAAATTAATAAAAATTAACTTATTCAACTAAATTATTTGAGCAACTCATTGCCATTTTCCTTATTGTGACAAATACGCCAAATATTTTCCGCAGCATTTTTTAGGTTGAAGGCCTGATGTGACACATATGTCACAGCGATTTTTTCAGTTTTTTTAATATATCAATTAGTGTAAGGAATGTACTCAGAACAGCTTTAAAGTGATCTTGGACATGTTATTAAAGGATTACAATTGTTACATGGGTTGAAAATTACCTTGACTGTCAAAAAAAGAGCTCTTCAAAATTAGCTACTAAATGACACATAGCCATTTTGGAAGTGATGTCACGGGGACAACAATTCACATAGTGTCACATGACTTTGAGTATGTTCAGTGGATGTCACTTTGGGATCTCATCAGTTAAATTCAAGATTAAAGCTCCATCAGGAACTTTCCAGAGCCTTTAAAGGGTGTGTGACACCAGTGTCACCGTGGGTCCTTTCAGGATGTGTGGTAGATGCATGCATGTGCAGATTATTATACATGCATCAGAGGTGTTTATGCTGCAGGGTAAAGAACTGGCAACGTATATTGTACCATATGAGTATATTGTAGTAAATGAGTTGATGCTCTTAAACTGAAATGACATTGTAATTGTTGTGAGTGGTTATTAATAGATTATTAACAGAAGAAGTGTAATTTAATTAGGTTTTCCAAGCAGAAACTGTTGCTAAAGATGTATTTTAAGAACTAACTATGAACCTGCTGTGTATTTAAAGCTACTTTTTTAATTATATTTTGTGTGTGTGTGTGTGTGTGTGTGTGCAGTGGATGAGCAACTCCTATAACAAGCTGCTGTTGATTATCAAAATGTCCATGTGTGCAGTTCATGCGTGCTCTTCCCACCATTAGTCTCAGCTCAGTCAGCCTGGCACAGATTTGCTTATTAAGTTTAGAGGTTAGCAGTGTCCTTGACATGTGCTGCCAGAAGCCAGCTATAGTGAGTCATCAAAGCTAATGGGAGAAGCATGGACAATTTAATCTGGACTGGAGAGCTCTTGATCTCTGATGGTGCCCACTCAGTAGGCCTTTGTTGTCAAATAGAGCACACCCATCCCTGCCCACTCAAGATGTCAGGGACAGATTGCAGTGATAGAGCGTAGCAGAGCACCATCCACCAAGGAGAGTTATTAGTCTCCTCCACAAGTCCCTCCCAGTGGTAAATGTTCAAAAACCCAGCAATCAGTGGAGATTTGGTTGAAATGGTGCCACGGTCCACGTGAAGGAAAAATTGACCAGTGGCACCTGCTGCATGAGGCAATCGTGGAAGGAGATTTTGGTGTCGCAATCCAGTGTTTTTCAAACAAAACAAAACCATTTCCATGGAAATCCTGTCCCAGACTAGTGGGGGGCAGGTGATGACGGAGATTTGAATGGACGGGCCATTTGCTAGATATTATTTTTTGTCACGGCTATTGATTGTCAACCTTTTTCCCCCAGAGGATCATATATAAAGATGTGCGCACACAAACACTGTAACCCCAACAACAGATGGAAGATGACAAACAAATGATTTCCTTGATGTTTATACATCCATAATGACTCTGATCCTCAGGGGGCATGTTCTTGGACATTGTTTGCTCAACAACGTCATGTGCTTTGTTTGTGTGTTGTTGTTTTTTTCCAGGACAACAGGTGGTCTATGAAGACAGTAGGTGGTGTGTAGGGTTGACACACTGACTGTTTCTACAAAAGAAGGGCAGCTCTACCACAGACACACCTCTGATGCCTCTGGCCAATCTGAGCTCATGGTGTGTGCTCGCTGGGATAAACTAGTGGCCTGGCCAAAGAGCACAGTGTTGTTACACATAGTGAAGCCCACACAGGTGAGAGGATCCTCAAATAACCATCGCTCTGAAACTCAGATAGTGCATGCAGATTTTTCAGAACCAAAGCTCCAAGTTTTAAGTGAGTTTATTTTTCTGTTGCATGTTGTGTTCTGCATTTTGCGCAGGATGTCGTGGGCAAGAGGCGTCTTCGTAGGCAGAGTAGACGAGCGAAAGACAGCATGGGGAGAGCGCAATGGCAAAAAGAGGAAGGACAGCTCGTCACTATGCAACCCACGTTACATGAGCTGCCTGAGGGACCCAGAGGACTTAGAGGCCCCTAATGCGGCCCCTCAGCATTACCACTGCGGAGCAGGTACCAGTGGGAGCAGCTTTGGCCTACGTTGCGGCTGGCAGGAGGACCACTATGGGACAAGGATGGTCGGTGGCAGGGATCTCGGTCTAAAGGCTGTAGACCTGGGCTTTGAAGATGGCGAGCTGAAGGGCAGGAAGGACGAAGAATTAGCAGAGGGAGGCTGCAAGACGATGACTGCTGCAGACTGCTGGATGCGGGTGGTGTGGGTTTTCCAGTCTAAGAAATTTCAGTCCACCAAGCTGGAGCGCCTGTACCAGCGGTACTTCTTCAGGCTCAACCAGAGCTCCCTGACCATGCTGATGGGGGTGCTGGTGGTGGTCTGTGGGGTCATGCTCGCCTTCCACTGCATCCACACAAACCTGGATGTGGCCTACATCTCAGTGCTGTCCGTGGCCATGGCGCTCTTCCTAGCCATGATGGTGGTGTGCAATCGCAACGGCTTCCACCAAGACTACATGTGGATTGTGAGCTACCTGGTGATCGGGGTGTTGGTTGTAGTGCAGGTTTTTGGGGTACTGAGGGTGTACCCCCGCAGTGCCTCCGAGGGTATCTGGTGGACGGTCTTCTTCATCTACATTATCTACACACTGCTGCCGGTCAGAATGAGAGCTGCTGTGCTGAGTGGAGCTGTGCTGTCCACCATTCACATAGTCACTGCCTGGAAGCTCAACCAAGAGGACAAGTTCATTTTCAAACAGGTGAGTGACAACAGGAATAACACACAACATTCAACCAGGTGTGTAAAAATGGATGGAGATATACATTAATGTATGTGTCTTTGTTTTGAGTAGGCAACATGGATATTGTTCTATCAGCGTGTATTTAATACTAAAATTTCGAGATCAATATAATGATTCTAGTCTATATTGTGTTCATCAGTTAACTGTTTGAATCCCAAACATTTTTTTTTATTAAATTATTGACAAATAAAGAAAATCCAATGTTGCCAGGAAGCATTTCTGCTCACTGACTTGCAAAACTGTCCATAATGGTCTCGTACAGTAGGCAAAATAACTGTTAACAATGATAATGAAACTGAATATTCCTGTTTTTAATACTCTTATCACTTTACCTTTCATACTTTTAAGTTTGTTTGAATACAATACTCAAAAATGTTGCTTTAATTGTTTCTACAGTTCGTACTAACTACTGTTTTGGGAAACAAAATTTTGCTCTGAGTAAACTTGTAGAGAGATTGTACGGCTAATCCATAGTTAGTGTAAACCTCCCGCAGTCCAAAGTAAACAGATGAGTAAATGTCTTCCAGAGTTATCGCTCTGGTAGTTTAAAATTCGCTTAAAAAATGTACGCTAAAAAAGACAGTAACTTTAGACGATGAAGGTGGAGGTGGTTCTTCAAAACTTGTATAAACCAGACTATTTTAGTTTACCTAATATTTTTTTACTGTGCTTTCAGCAGTGAGTGTTGTTTTAAGACAGACAAAATATCACTTAAATCTTTAATAGTTGTAGTAATAGTCGTGTTCACCTTTTGATTTGAAACCGTTATAATTAAGTATTTTCTTCCTGATTAAAATGACATTCCTTTGCAAACATATGATGATCTGTGAGCATTAAAGCGTTAATATTTATGAGAAAACAAAGCAAAATATGTCAAACTTGTGCTGGTCAGGGCCCACTAATATCACCATACAATTGAGCACAATGTTGTTACTGTATTCACCAGTGGAAACGCCCTACTTTCTCTTCCCATCAATATAGGACAAACATTGTGCAGACTCCTCAACCACTTTTCCATGTCAAAGGTGCCGTACTAAAAGTAGATGGTGCCGTACATCTCGGCAGCTTTTCAAATGAGATTTTTAATGAGCCTATGTTTTGTGCTGTAGGGCAGCTATTGGCAACTCTTTGGGGATTTGTGGAAGGTCATCTGGGTTGAATGAGCCCGTTTAGCTGCATTGTGGAGGAATATCATGATAATGTAGCATGGTGCCATTCAGGCTGCAATTCCCTAAAACAAGGAGGCTATTGTAGTAAAATGAAACAGGGTGGGGTGGGATACTCGGATTGTGCAATGAATTTGATGGAAAACAGGATGATTACTTCTTCATATTGGAAGCTGTGGTAGAAAATTCAAACAGGATTAGACATTCGTAATGGCTTCAGCTTTCAGCACACTGGAAACTTAATTACTTTTGCGGGTTTGTTCTTTTTTGTATGTGCCGCCCCTTATTGCCATTTGATTTCTCAACAAGTACAGTGTGTTTGTGTTAATCAAATGTCAGCTACAGAAGACTGTACTTTTAAATTGTTGTACTGTTCCAAATATATGTACGAAACAGCTAAACCTCCAGAACAGAGCCAGCTAACATCTGACTAACATTTTGATGCTTAATTGCACAATTAGTCAATAATATGTCAGAAATTTTTGCAAAATTCACATGATGATTCATTTTTCCAACAGTCCAACCTGTTTCTCTTTACTTAACAACAACATCGTCATGTCTGAAAAACTGGTACCGGCCAATGTTTTGTGTCAAAAGTCATACAATTGGCTATAGTTAAACACCAAACCTTTGAAATGTAGATTTATTGTGCATTTATGTTCATTTAGACTCAAGCTATTGTTAATGTTCTTAGTAGCACCTCCACGTTTTCAGATATAAAACCAAACTCCACATTCAGCTTTTTAGCTCTGTTGAATGTTTGTACCATGTTGGTTCCCAAGCCATAAAGAGCTGTGCAGTGAAATCATTTGGTTTTATCTCCTGCTGATAACCTACAGCATTCCAAAAACATTTTTCCCGTATGAAATGGTCACATTTAAAGAAAACAAATACTGGAACAAGACTCCAAAAACACACGCAGGCTAAAACCTCTGATGTGTTATTGGTTTTCTCTGCCAACCGTCACTTTTGTGATGATGTGGAGCTGCTATGAATAAGGCAATATTGACATAACTCTACTGGTCCAGCGAGCTTGTGTGCTAAGTGCCCATGCCCCGACTAGACAGAGTGACTACAGGCACATTGGTGTGTTGCCTCTGTGAGTTCTGGGTCCTGGCTGGTTGCATTGGTCCTCTGATGATGGACTGCTGCCCTGCCTGAGGGCCCGGACCCTCAAAACAGTGCGTTCCAGTTGTCTGAGCAATCAATGATGGGACGTGGACCTCATACTGTTCAGCTAGAGGGTGACTCTCTCACTCACTCCTGGGCTCGTAGACTTTTAGTAGAGATGAAGGACTAGCTTGGGGGTTGTGGGATCAACATAGGGGCCAACACTTGGGGTTCAGAGTTGAGATGAGGAAGGGAGATACTGGACTTGTGAAAGGTATGGGTCATGGTGTTTTATTTTGGTTCTTGTTTGTATTTTGGCATCAGTGCTCATTGATTTATATCGATATATATCCTTTGCTTTCATCTTCAATGAAAGAACGTCATAGTGTGAAACTGAGTCAGGTCTCAACAGGTGTCTCTCAGTCCAGCGTCAAGCCACCGAGGGACTCTGTTCAGTCTATATTGCACATTTAAACTGCGTGGCTCCTGGCGTCACTCTTCTTCTGGGACCTCGTCATCCTCCGGTCCTCTGTGTGTCCCAGTCTTTTCCCTTATTTGTATTTTCCCTGCGGAGATATTCAAGCAAGGACCAGAGCTGAAAAGATGTGAAACCAATGACGGCAGAGACAAAAGCGGTCTTTGTGAGGGACCTCCACGATGAAGCAGAAGAGGTTTGAGGGGGGTGGGGGTTGTGGAGGTTACAGTGGTGACAAGGGGACAACCACAGATGGAGAGCATGAAATAATGCTAGGCTGACTCACCCTGCTGTTAAAGAGAGGCCAGTGTCTTCTCCGTCTCTTTTTTTCTCTCCCTCCACTCGTTTTCTCTGAGTCATAACTCCATTCTCACAAAATCCCTCTCAGATGGAGTGGCCTTTTATTTCACAACCGGCTGAGATAGAGCTCACACTACTCGTGGGGATTGCTTCCATAGATCTCCATGTTTTACCGCTCTGCTCTGAAGGGCTTCGTCAGACAACTCAAGAGAGATGAAGGTGTAACTGCTCTCAGAAGGAAGCAAGTTACACTGCCACTGTTCACTTGAAGTGCTTCCACTATCCTACAGCAGAGGGTTCAGAGGCACCTCAGTCATTGTTACAGGTGGTATCTGCTGTCAAGATTTAAAGATGAAATATACAAGGTTTTTTTTCTTTGTGGCAGCGTTATCTTGAATTATTGCATAACTTTATCTTCTTTGTTTGTGGGACTGACATAATCAGTTTGATCACTACTCACTGGCCTGTCATTTTTTTTTTGCCGAAAGTTTTTAAACTGGAAAAAATGTGGTGGCTCTTCTCAAAACAGCTGATTTGTTCTCGATCATCCTGATATCACAGTGGCTTCACTTTCGTTAATAGGAATGACTTGTTTTCTGTGATGTACAGTAAAGTGGATGACACCTCCTGACTGCAAATTGAGTTGTTGGAAACTCTGTGTGGGTACTTGATGGGTTGAAATCCCTCTGGCCACAGAAGGGGTCAGTTTATTAATTCCTCATCTTCACTTCTGCTTACTGAGATTTTTCATGCTTCATCCTTTTAACTGCATTTGGTATAAAGAGGCGGCCATGACAGCTGACGTTGTGGAAGCAGTTTTATCGCAACTTGTGACAGTCGGCTGATGACCAGCAGCCTTTTGATTAGAAAAAGCTGCCAAATTATCATTTTCATGATGTCGGTGTTTGTTGCCATGTTTGGTTCTCTGACATTTCTGCTCGCCTGCTCAACACCGACTGTCCTATTGTCACATCTGCACTTCAGCACAGGAATACACCAAACAGAGGCAGGAACTTCATTGTTTTCTTCCTTTTGTAGTTTTTGCTGTAAGCATGCAATATTTGTCCGTATCTGGCTTTTTAGCAACCCCCTGCATTCTCATCCTGTTGACTGATTCACCTAAAGCTCCAAATATAACAGAGTCCTCTGTAGATAACACCCTCTTGCACTTTGATCGGGTCACCTGAGTTATGATTTCAACTCATGGCGCCAAGCACTCAGACTGTGGCTGAACTTAGACACACACAGAAAGATACACATCACATGGTCCAAAACAGATACACTTTCAGCCTCAGGTTGCTTTCCTGTGTGAGACCACCTGTCCCTAGTGTTTTTGTAATGTCACTCTCTCTTAAAGCAACAACTTCTCCATAATTGGCATCCGGTGCTGCACGGGTAAGATTTGCTTTGATGTGTGTATTTCTATATCTTAAGTATGAACAGCTGTGCATCCGTATGTCTCTGTGTCTTAAAGGGGATTATGTGACTTACAACACCATTGTTTTGTTTTAAGAATTCATAAACAGTCAGCGTGCGCCATGATGTCAGATGAGGCTTAACAAGGACCTATACAGACGTTAGTGGATCAGGATACATTTGGATAACCAAATTTTAAAATGAAGTCTTCCAAAGAGGAGCTTTTGACAGACATGTCAACAAGAGAGTAAAATTCTCAAAGGCAAATCCATTCCGTGCTTTGGTTGTTGTTGTTGTGCTGATAGAGGAAAAACCTGTTCCTTTGGTAGGTTGTTACAGGGTCAGTGACTGTGGGTCTAAGTGGAAACATACTGATCCCTCAGCTTAACTCTGGTGAAAAAGACACCAATCAATGAAATGTCACAAGCATGACAGAGGCATGCATAATGCATTTAGGCCAAACATGGTTGGTTATGTAAGAAAAAAACCCAGCAAGGAGCAACACAAGCTGCCTTAACCTTTATGCAGTCATTTATAATGTTTGGCTGGAAACTATGTCAAAAGCCGTGTCTGATACTCACGTGTACTGTCAGGAAATACCCTCTGCTCTTTGATCTAAAATACATATTTTGATTTTTTTCTGTGCCAGAGGTTACTCTTTTTTTACAGATACTTGAACTAATCATCGTCAATTCGAGTTTTGAAATCAAAATCAATACTTTTTTATATAATGCTTCGTCGACTAAAAGAGGTGCAAACTGTTTGACCTCCTAAAGTGTCGGCAGTAAATCTCAGTGTAACTAAAATCTGGCTTAAAGTCAATAAAATTCCAAATGATCCGGCCTCAGGAAATCTGTGATCAAACAATAAGTAAACAAGCCCCTGGGATCTGCTCATGCCTTTGATGCTAACATTTAATACTCACCACCCCTACTTGTTGTCGTGAACTCATGTTGTTCAACACTCAGCAAGCACTGGGACTTTGACATCCAACTCTACTTACATCGGACAAATCTGGTGACCAGTATACACACATTACGTACAGCTGCATACACGCACAGGCCACGAAAAGAAGCGTGTGATTTGTGTCTGTCTGCGTGAGCTGAGCGGATCAGAGCAGCTCGCTCAGGCTGCTATCGAATGGTGAGAACCCATCGTCAGGTACTTTGGATCTCAAACAATGCAGTGGCTCAAATAATAGATCTCCCCCCTTTAAACTCCCAGCCCCACCCCCTTCTCAGAGGGGGAGAGAGCTTGTGACTCATCCACTTATTGTATTACAACCAGCGGCAATGATACAAACCCGGATAACTTCCATCACCATGGGTGGGAGAAATTGGGATTAGCGATAAATAAAATGCCGCTCTTTAAATACAGTCAGTGATAAGGGAAATAATAGCCAGGCTAATAATAACTGTGTGAGTCAGGGATGAGGAAGTGCAGCCTTCTAATAACAGTTCATGGTTTACTAACAACCTGGCTCTCTGCAAAAGTAAATACAGAGCTTTAAAGCTGAACTGCCATGGCGGACAGCCAAGAGATATATATTAGGAATCCATTAGCGATGTTAAATGTTGATCTGTGTGGCATGCACGCCCCTGGGCCTTTAAGGGTAGCTTCAGTCCGGATCCCATTGAGCGCAGTGCCCGTCCTTGTGCCAGTGACAGGAAGGTGATTGGCTCTCTGTCAAAGGTCAGCGTCACACTAGCCAACTGTCTCGTTATCCCCACGATCCCAGTTACAATTACACTGTTAAAGCAGCGACAACATATGTCAGGCTGGCATGAGAACACGGAGCTACTGGAGCGAAGCTGTAATAACACGTTCACTATCAGTGTACAAACAGGCAACACCTTCCTCTCACTGAAATGTACACCACTCTGCACAGCCCATGTCTTTATTGTCAGAGACATTATTCAGCCTTTGTAACCTGTTCAGCCTCTTCCACTTTTACCTTTTACTTTTACTTTTTAAAGAAGTAGCAGATCAGTCTGATGATGCTATCCAGTTACTGTATAATTTTTTTGTTTGCTACTAAGCTTGGAGCCTTGGTGTCTTACAGTTTGCCTTTTTCACATTTTTAGTGAGTGATGTCAGAAACAATAACAAGGCTCCGGTCCCATGATTATAATTTAACACACTCAAGATTAATCCCAAGGAAGTTGCACTCTATCTTGTGCCTTCAAGGGATCCTCCCACTGAACTGTTGTTTCATATCTTAATTCTTGATTCTTGGCTGAAGGATGGTTCGGTTTTTACTTTGCATTTCCTTTAACATTGCGTGTCTCTGAATCACACTTCCATGAGTTGTATGTATAGCCTGCAATAAGACATATACAGTAGCAGCTCGTGTTGTAGTTTTCTAAGCATGTGATGAAACTCTACACCCGTTCTTTATTCTAGTGAAACGCTGTTTAGGCTCCATGAACATGTCACGTGACCTTTCCTGAAGTTGGCCCACAAGGCGGATGTGTTGCATGCATGAGTTCGGTATCAGCTCATCCTTGACTGAGCACCTCATGGAAGACAAGAAGTCTCTTCTGTTGTTTAAACTATAACTCGTTCTTGTCCCGGTATTGATCGGTATGCTTTGTAGCAAAAGCCAATATTGTGTACGGCTGAGGAGACAGAACAGGGAAGGACAGTTGTTAAAACAGTACAGTGAATTTTAGTGGATGCTTTTATAACTGGACGGTCAAACTAAACTCTTATGTGTTTTTAATGGTCCATACACGCTTATCTTATTTGATGTAGTTTTATGTTCCCGCTATTAACAGACAATCTTAACGAAAGAACACAAAACACACTCAAGTATTAGATAAACATGGAACCACATAGTGTCACTGTTCACCAACAGCCTGGCAGACACTTTTGTGCTTTGGATCATTCTCTGAATAATCATGTTACATTGGTCTCTGTCAAAGTGAAGAGGTGGCTTTAGGTTTACGTCGTACGTTGTGCTTAAAAGGAGATGCAATAGCAGCTGAAATGGGAATTCCTGGATGTTTAGCTCACACACTTCACGGTCTGAACTCACAAACCAGCGAGAGGAGCCAGCAGTGGAGCTAATGTGGCTGGTTGGCTGGTTGGTTCGGCTAATTAAGCAGATTTTGTGTTCCTTCAGCCGCCGTGCTGTAATTGCAGCTGTGCCTGTGAGGGTGTGAGTGGGCAGGAAGTGGAGGGTTAGTGAGGACACAGCTGGGAGGAGAGTGTAATGTCCAGTCGATCCTGCCCACTCCCTCCCTCTCTCCCTCTGTCTGTCCAGCCAAACGCTGGCCCCGGACCACTGAGCAGCCAGGACCACTGACAAACAGCAACAAGTGTGGAGCAGATCACAGCTCTGCATGTAGGACATACTGAGTAGTAATCCAAAAAAGTGAAATAGCGAAGACCGTAAAATACCACGTGGTGCTGTTGCTGCAACTAGTAGTGGTCCCACTCACCCGGTAACAGTCAGTATGTTTTAATATTGGACTAAAAAACTAGAAATGTGCATTGGCTGCATCACTGTCAATAAAACTGCTAATAATAACACAGACATGACACAGAACCCTGATAAAAACTGAGCTTAAGCCATAGACTGTATATAGAATGGATGAAGACAATATGACGTCACCCATTGGGAGTATTGCACTTTTCTGAGATCCAGTTGCTTCGTTCATTTCTATATACAGCCTGTAAGGGAATAAAAACAAAAATGTAACTGAGAGAAGTATGATATGATATGATATGATATGATATGATATGATATGATATGATATGAGCTGCAACAATCAAATAATATACCATTTGAGTTCTCTATTTGTCAGTTGACTTGATTGAACGACAAATATTAGCTTCTTAAAAGTGTGATTTTCCCAGCTCATGTTGTGGTGAATGATTAGTAAATTTACTTTTTACTATTTCTCACCAAATGCTTGACTTTTTCTACATGTAGCCCATCAACAGTAATTGAAAATAAAGTTTGTTTTTAATGCGCACAGGGGTAAAAGGTCGAGCAAAGAGCATGCAACCCTTAAAATCTTGAGGTTGTGCTCCCTTTTCATGAACTGCGTAGAATCACATCATCTCAAAAAGTCAGCCCCAAGAAAGTTTAAAGTAATGTGACCCTCCTGCTTTGTTTTTAGTCACAGCCTTGTTCAAGGCTCTCAAATAACAATGCAACAATAACAACAAAGAATCTTTTCTATCAGTGTCCAGTTTTGCCAAAACTGTTCCTTTTTTTTCTCAGTAAGCTCTCTGTGGCTCTGTTAGGTCTTCATGTCCATCTTGATGCTCTGAAGGTACAGTTGTGCTCATAAGTTTACACACTCTGGCAGAATTTGTGATTTTTTTGGTCATTTCGATCAGGGTCATTCGGGTAGTTTCTGTTGTCATTGTGGTTCAAAAAGAGTACGCAGTTGTTTGACAATATATGGCTTCATCCAAACACTAACCATGAGTGAAAAAAGTTTTTTCTCTTATCACTGACATTCTCTGAAAAATGGCCAAAGAAATCGCAAATTCTGCCAGGGTATGTAAACTTATCAGCATAACTGTAAATACACACAAACAGCGGCTGAGTGTTAAAACTGTGAATACACACTGTCCTCCACAAGAAGCATTATAATACTAATCTGTCCTTCAGCCAGTTGAGAAGAAAATTGAAAGTTGACATTGAAGTAGTAGAACAAATGAGCATTATAATCTTTGGACTTGGGGAAAAGTTTACTGGTCAAATTAGATGGATTGATTGGGCCGTTTAAGCTAATGGTTGCAGTTTGTTTCACTCAGTGATTCCGGGATAGCTGGGAAATCTTCGTCATGTTTTGAGTTTCCTTGTGCAAGTATTAATTCGGGGTCTGTGTTTTTTCTGACAGATGTGCGGCCTGAGTCCAGCTCTATTTAGCTTCACGGAATTTGCTTCAGCGTTTCACAAAGATTACTTCGTGGCCTCACTGGTCGCCTGAGACCAATTTTGGTTTGGCACGAGTCATGACAAAAACAGAGCTCTGACTCCAGATGGCAGGGACCCAGGATGGCAGTGACAGGCACCCCCACCCCCTCTGCAACATTTATCTTTATAAGGAATAGCTTCTTTCTCATGTCAGTAATTACACATTACACTAACCCTGATTAGATCAGGACCAGTGCAACAAAGTCTCATAATATTGTCTATTTTTACCCCTCCAGTACCACATGTTATCTTTTCAGCCTATGATCAGCAGTGTGTGACTGGGCTTTTACGTTCATCTCTGTAGGATATTTTAAAAGCTCCAGATGCCTATCAAAGGTCATGTGCTGGAGAGCAAGCCCCATGTCAGCAGCAGTCAGTGTCCCCAGAGCCCGTGTGTTGACTTACGGGATGTAGCTCTCTGGCCTTTAAAAGTTTAAACTTCAGCTTTTGTGGAGCTCGGGGTTAGTGGGATATCTGAACATGTCTCTCATCACAGGCCTTTTAAAAATACTCCTGGATAAATCCAAACGTTGATCATGTGGGCAACGGCTTTGTGCAAGTGACAGCGTATTGTTTCTGTGATTATCGGGCCCTAGTTTTTACCTCCCCTCACTGCATTGTCATCAGAGTTAATATTAGTTACAAATTAATCAGCATGTGACCACAACAGCTCGGCTACAGTTGCTTTCACTGAACCTACTTCAGACCTAAAGTGACACTCTTTGGTACTTTTACAGCAGTGCAGCAGACCTGTCATGAAAATATCTTTTATTGATCCTTAGAACGTATCAGCTGTGGCCTTAGTTTCGTCCCTGAATGAATAGATAATGACCTTGCTGTCAGAACCTGATCTGAGCACATGTACATTCCAGCGTGCTTGTGCTTGAGGGAATTGTCCACTGGGATATTATTAAAGATGGAATGGATTTGCTGTGTGCTTGCCAAACAGAAATCTTTTCCATCCCCTTTCTTCATTTGTTCTCTAACATGCTATCCTTCGGTCTTACTTTAAAAAGCACCTTGCAGTGAGCCGCACCTTATAAGCCAATGTTTGGACTCCTTTTAACTTCGCCGCCAAGAGGTTCCTGCTTAAGTAAATTTTCGCACGGCTCATCTTTGAGAGCCAGAAGTCTGCAGGACGAATGGTCCGGAGACATCAGTGGAAGATACTCACAGTCCAGATTAGTTTTCCCGTGCTAATAGAGAGAAACTGCTTCTGGCCTCTCTGTGCCACAGCCCTGTTTGGAGAGGGGAGTGGCAGCCATGGCTCCCTGCTGGATTTCCAGGCCTGGGTGATATAAGTACAGCGACAGACACAACAAGCTTCAGGATCAAAGAGCTGCCAGTCCAAGGGAGTCACACACACATGCATAGCGCACGCACAAGGTTTATCCAAAAGCCTCCGTGAATGCTTCTGCCTCTAATCTCCAGACTGTGTGGTGAATAAGCATATAACTTATTAACGCAAGCTTTGTTCATCCTGTTTCTTCACACTTTAGTTTCACTTATTCATAAACATTAGGCTGTTATATTGAGCTATCCTTCAGGATGTAGTCATTCAGTTTTTGTAGCTCTGATAATATTGACTCTAAACACCCTGTACCTGCTGGTAGTTTGAGGTTTTTCCAAGTTTCATGAGCAGCTGTACTGTATTTCCATGCTATTTGTTTTTCAACCCACAAAAATCTGAATGTGCATTGAAGAACGCTCTGTTGATTTATCTATCAATAAAGATAGGAAGAAGCATGGGAAGGTAAATTTCCTGAATACAAGTTTAGTACGTGGCTGAGCAGTGTGGTCCTGGGAGCTGCAGGTGGCCCTGTGTCTCAGACAGGCCACTTAACCATGTTATCTGGCTCACTCTTTTCAAAGCCATCTGTTTGGGATTAATGCAATCAGGCTGTATCAGAGCCATTCAGGGCTTAAGTGTCAAGTCTGCGTCGGTTGTCTGTAGCATTACCATTCCAGGCTTATCAGGAAGCCCTGACCTGTCAATGATTTATGAACACAATAGACTAATCACTAATTGAGTGATGGTATGGCACGAACACAGTGTTGCACTTAGAGAACAATCACTCAGTTGGTCATGAAGAGAACATGAGTGGACGCTCTTTGGAGGATCTTTTAACAACCCATTGATGAGACGTCTCACACTTCTCGACAGCTTTGACATGAATCCCTGAAAGGCGCCTGATAATGAAGCAGTTCAGGAAGAAGTGCTTCATATTCTCACTTGAGGGAACACGATTATGTGTGTGTGTGTGTGTGTGTGTGTGTGTGTGTGTGTGTACCTGCTAGACTTAAAAAATGAGGATATATTTTTGCATACTTTGTTGTTAGTTCCTGAATAATGCTGTGGCTCTCTGCCTGCTTCCGCTACATCAGGGACTCATGTTTACCCAATACATCAGGCATATGCTTGTTTCTGCACCTGTGAACCATCAGTGGGTTTATTTTTGCTTAGCGCTGTGCTCCTAATCTAGTTTAGCCATTTGTTTTCTGGTGGAATAGGAGGCTAACATTGACTCTCCCTTCTAGTAAACAGAGTGGAATTTGCCTACCACTGTCCTGTGGTGCTGGTGTTGTGTTTCAAGCACAGGTTGTTAGATTATCTCTGTCGTGTTGTGACAACAAATGGTAAATTCTTGTGTATACAGTGTAAACCTCATGTCAGGACAATGGTAGAAGGCCTGCCATCACTCTACAAGTCCGAGGACGTGTGGATGCTAACGTAGAAGTTCACCACTTCTCTTTATTCTGTTATTGTTATCACGTTTTGAAAGACACATCCCTGAAAATATGCAGAGTATGTATGTATGTAGATAACTATCCTTTATCTCCTGTTCTGTGTCTGTTCCTCCGCCATACTTCTGACAAACACAACTTACCCGCATGCACATGAACACACACTCGTTTGACAACATACCAGACATGGCTGCAACATACATATAGGTACCAGTGATGAGATTTTTCAAAGTCCTCAAATTTACTCATCCCGTTGATATGTGGACAGATTAACATTGGGTCTTTATGTCTGTACTGTGCCTGCACGTCTTTTTCTCATTATTGATGATATCATCTTCAGAGGAAACGCTCTGTCCTCTGGTCATGGGTCAAGTGACTTTCCCAGGCTGGAGTGTGTTTCTGAACATGGAGGGGACGTGTGCGTATGTGTGTGTGTGTGTGTGTTTGTGTGTGTGTGTGTGTGTGTGTGTGTGTGTGTGTACATGCCCATGTGTTTCTGAGCAGAGGGGAAGTCCAGAGCTCAAGGCTCCATTTCTGATGTTCACTCTTGGCTGTGGACTAGTGAAAAGAGAAATCACGAACAGACTTAAACACTGGCTTACCACATTTATCCAAACACACACATACGCACGCACACACACACCACACACACACACACACACACACACACACACACACAGCACAGAGGAATGCCTTTAAGGTCAATGCCCCCACAAAGCTAACTGTACACTATAGCTAAACTTAATTTACTGAAGCCCCAGATAATGTTATACAGATTGTGCACAGCCTTCTCAGAAAATCTGTGCGCTGGGTACACACATACACACACACACACACACACACACACACACACACTCACACACAAAAGTTACAGTAATGGCCGCTTCTGTTTCTATCTGAAGTTGTTCTGTCAGATACCAGTTACTTGAAGGTAGCTCTGTCTTTCTGCTATATACTGCTATAAACAACATTTTTTTGCTAGGTCATGTCATGTTTTTTTCATGTATTGGATGAATCTGCCTGTTTTTCCCATTTCAAATGATTTCACACACACTGTGAAGACCCATATGAATGTTGAGCTGAAACAGAATGAGGACTGAAGTCACACAGTCTTCACATGTCGCCAGTCATGCGTCACACAAAACCCTCTGGGCTTCATATCTGCCATTCAGAGCACAAAGTGTGGAAAACGTCCTCTTGTAGAGCAACTCCGAGGCCACGCTCATCATCTCTAACTAGATCACGTCTAATGGCCCCTCAGACGTTTGAGGAATTTTTCGCCTTGCAGTAATTTCTATGACATAGAGTGTTATCAATTTCGCTCAATGACCTCACCCAGGTCAAGCAGAGTTTACTGTATTCTTCTGACCTGCACGTACTTGGGGTTGTATTTTTTTCTCACTCTCTTTGTCACGTCGGGTGGGTGTGTGTTTTACAGATCAGTGCCAATGTGCTGATCTTCCTGTGCACTAACATGATTGGGATCTGTACCCACTACCCTGCTGAGGTCTCCCAGAGACAAGCCTTCCAGGAGACAAGAGGATACATTCAGGCCAGATTGCACCTGCAGAGGGAAAACCAACAGCAGGTACACACACACACACACACACACCTGCACATTCAAGCACAATAAGAGAGTCAGCCAGTCGTGCCCACATCCTGCAGGAACGCATATACACAAATGCAAAAGAGCAACAATTGGGTGTCTCCATTTTCTAGTCTAATTTGTTTGTCTCCGTTTTGAGGTCAACAATATGTTCTGGAGTATAACACACATCTCCAGTCCTCTCTATTTGACTAACACATTCCCACGCAGATGCCAACGAGGCAGGGTGACTCATTAAATATTCTAACAGTGGAAAATGAGGAAAATGAATGGACTCACTCTCTCTCACTGTCTTTCTTCCTATTTTTATTATTTTTTTTAATTCCTCTCTCTGACTGCTCTCTCTCTCTGTCTCTATCTCTCTCTCAGGAGCGCTTACTGCTGTCAGTGCTGCCGAGGCACGTTGCCATGGAGATGAAGGCTGATATCAATGCCAAAAAGGAAGATATGATGTTCCACAAGATCTACATCCAAAAACACGACAATGTTAGGTAAACACACGCACACGTAAATCCACGCGCATGCTTACACACAAACACACTGACACGCACTCAGGAAGATGTTGGAGTGCTCGTCTGCTTTGCTGTCACAGCCAGCACCAGTGGCTTTGACCTCGCTCCACTGACTCATGTGTCAGTTACAGAGTCACTCCAACAGCTATTTCCCTGACAGCATGTATTATGCATGTTGTTGTTTATTGACACTGACAGCACCGGCTGCAGTAACGATATTGACTTAGTTACACTGCTGTGCTTTCTGTAGCAAATGATAGGAGGCAGACCTCAAGTTTGCTGCCCCCCTGTCTCAGCCCTCGCCATTGGATTTCACCTCCTGAGTGGGAATAACGCAGTGCTAACAGCTGATTGAAACTCTCAGCCTATCAGCCTGCAGTTGAGCTCAGCCGGTGCTGTTTAGGTTGTCGTGGTGATGGTGGTGGTGGGGGAGAAAGAAATGAGGTTGCAGCGGAGGACTCCTGTCAGAGGTGACCCATATAGGTACAGGTGATGCACTTAGTAGAATAATCTGTTGCAACACCACTGCTTCACAAAGGTGCAAACTTAAATGTAACACAAGGTTAAAACCTGCTGTGTTTGTCCCAAATTCATGTTTATGTAGCATATAACAGGAGACCACAACAAAGTTATTTAGGTTTTGTGGGGCTGAAAGTGTGTTTTCATCACTAAGGTTGGAAAAACATCCAACCTTTAAATTAAGTTATGGTTAACCAAAGTATTTACACACTTGGTAAGTATATACCCTATTATGCCTGTAATGTAATTTTCACAAAAAATACTCCACATGCCTTTAAAAGATGGTTCAATGGAATTACTCACAAAAAAACAGTTTTAATTACTCCAAGTCTTTGCCCACACTGTAACCCAGCACACTGAGGGTAAATGGAATTTCAACTATGGTGCTCATATTGCCGACAATAAAAACGTCACTTAGGAAATGTATCATAATGTCTCTGTCCAGAAACAATGTGCCTCTTACTTTAGAGAGTCCATAAATCCTGCAGTTAGTTATTTTTATGGGGGAGGGGAGGGGGTGTATTTCTACAATATAAACATTGTTCCAATTAAAATGCCAATGGCATAAATAAAAAAATCATGTTATAAATCTACTAAATTGGAGGAATCCATCTTTTAGAGATGATAAACTACTGCATCATGGCTCACGGTCTTGGTCACGGTGGGGGAGACCAGCTCTGAACTGCTGTAATTAAGGGTCAGATCTCCTCCAGTGGATGACCTCACGGGACACACAGCGCCATCTGTCGCCTTCAGCTGGAACTTTTTGTCTGTGGTGTTGTTTATCCTCGCCTTTCATTACTATCAAAAGTTAGCAATGAAAGGCATGCAGACAGGGGGGATGAGGGGTGGTGTGCGCAGAGGGAAGGGCTGGAGGAGGTGACCTACATTGGCCTAGATGATGAGAGCCAAGGCTGAACAAATGTCTGCCTCTCTCTCTCTCTCCCATGGATCACATGGCAGCTGGACAGTGAGGAGGGAGAGAGAGGCGCTAGACCATGCTAACTGACTCTGTACTTTATTGATTGATATCACTTTCCATCTCCTTTTGTCTTTCTTTTCCACTCTGTCTGTTTCGTTTACCCTCACCCCCTTGCCCCTCTCTCACCTCCCTTGCCTCTCCTGCAGCATACTGTTTGCAGACATTGAGGGCTTCACCAGCCTGGCGTCTCAGTGCACGGCCCAGGAGTTGGTCATGACGCTGAACGAACTGTTCGCCCGCTTTGACAAGCTGGCCTCGGTGAGCTGCCGCCACAACCACTGTTTCTGTACAGTTTGTAACCATTCGCCATTCGTACGACAAAGTCAACACGATGTACCTGTAACATACCAATTAGATTGTGCCGAGACCGATGAATCATCTAAATTATGCATCCATTAGACATGAGCATGCTGTGTACTAGCTGTAATTGAAGGTCTAATATGTTATCTGCTGCGCGTGTGTGCTGTGTGTCTTCCTTACGCAGGAGAACCACTGCCTGCGAATTAAAATCCTCGGGGACTGTTACTACTGTGTATCAGGGCTGCCTGAGCCCCGGGCTGACCACGCCCACTGCTGTGTAGAGATGGGAGTAGACATGATTGAAGCCATCTCGTGAGTACAACTACAGTATATGACGTGGATGTAGTCACCGTGATGTCATCTGGTGGTTTGTGGACATTTTGATGCCAAGAGCTTAGTGATTGAACACTGTCGTGTTGGTTTTTTTGGAGCCAGCATTGACCATATTTGGATGTAAAGGGAGGAGTGAGGAGGCGGGTCTTACCCTTCAGCCCGAGGACACTGCTCAGTGTGTATGAACCTCCAAACCACCTGTAAATCATTGGAGAACACACATGTCAAACTAACCACACCCCTAAATATTCCTCTTTTATATCTACCTAATGATGAAATGATTTTCAGATGATTTCACATCACTGAGAAGAAGAGCTGACTTTATCTAATGACATCAGAACACACACTCAAATTGAGAGCACACACACACACCAACAGTCATGCAGTCATATTTGATTGAAATGTATTACTTTGTTATTGCCCCACAGGGTTTGAAGAGACACCGTCAACCTGAATGTGACAGCATGTGTGCGTTTGTATTCCTCCTCAGGCTGGTGAGAGAGGTGACGGGTGTTAATGTGAATATGCGGGTGGGCATCCACAGTGGTCGAGTCCACTGCGGGGTGCTGGGGCTCCGCAAGTGGCAGTTTGACGTCTGGTCGAACGACGTGACGCTTGCCAACCAAATGGAGGCCGGGGGAAAGGCCGGGTAAGTCCCTCCCACTCCACCTGCTGCTGTAGTGAAGTAAGCTACAATGAGGTATGCAATTTCTGATATCCTTTGTGTATGTGTGTGTGTGTGTGTGTGTGTGTGTGTAGGCGTATCCACATCACCAAAGCCACATTACAGTATCTGAATGAGGACTACGAGGTGGAGCCGGGATTTGGAGGAGAGAGGAATGCTTACCTAAAGGAGAACAACATTGAAACTTTCTTGGTGCTGGGTTGCAGCCAGAAAAGAGTTAGTGCATGGTCCAACACACACACACACACACACACACACACACACGTCCTTCATTGCCAGCTTGACCTCTTCAAATCAGCGCAGTAGTGCCATATTTCACACAAACAACATAATGGTTTGTCACTTGGTGCAGAAGACCTTATTTCTTATAACATGAATTTTTATTTTTTTTTTTTTCCAGAAAGAAGAGAAAGCCATGATGGCCAAGATGCAGCGAGCACGTGCAAATTCAGCAGAAGGACTAATGCCACGCTGGGTGCCTGACAGATCTTTCTCTCGAACCAAGGAGTCCAAAGTCTACAAGAAGATGGTGATTCACACTGATCTGATTTCTACAGTCATCTGCTTCACTCTCTCAGATCTAATCATACATTTAATTTTACATGTAATTTTGTAAAGACATTTAGGATCCCCAAAGGATGAATTTTAATAAAATTATAAAGCCAAAAGGAAGTTCAAATACAGGTTCAGCGTTTTGTTTTAGGACCAAATCATTAATAACATTTTTATTACAAATGTAACACACACAAACAATTCAGATGTGTTACCTGCGGGTAATAATAATGCTTCCTAGTGTATTATTAGAAGATATACATACATGTCAGGCATACACTAAACTAAAACAGTGGCCATGGTAAACATTATCTGCTAATATGTGTTAGCATAGCTTTGGTAATGTAGCTAAGTATAGCTTCACAGAGCCGTTAGCATAGCTGCGGCCTGTTGTTTCATGTAAGATGTCTTCACATTAATTTTAGACGATGCTCTGCCAGCAGGACTTTGAGTGACAGATATGTACAGAACTCGTGTTACAGGACTGAAATAGACAACAGGAATGTGAGACGAGGTATCGATCTGTTTCCGTCAAACACACAGAAGTCACAATAGGGCTCCCAGGGATTCCCAGTTCATCTTATACTACTCAAGTTAATCTGATGAGGCTGCAGCTGCAGATATTTTCTTTCTCACTCACTTTCTCTCACGTCCTCCCTCTCCATGCTTGAACTCTCATTTCCTTTTCTTTCCTACATTCTTTTCCTCTCCTCCTCCTTTTGTCCTCTCCATCTCAGAGGGTTTGAGCCCTTGGGGCAAAGAGGGTGTAATTTGAAGCCTCCGAGCATTAATTAAAACATCAGTCTGGCTCACAGGGATTAGCTGTGCAGATGTCTGAGTCTCAGTCTATGTTTTAGTTGTACTGTGGCTACGTGATAATCTCTCCTTTCTCTCTTTTGCTTTCTCTGCTTTTTGCTGTCGTTCTTCACTCCTGTGTTTTTGTTTTTCTCAGGGCATCGACGCAGCATCCAGCAAAGAAAAGTGAGTGTTCTGACCCCAGTTTTTGTATTTAGAGTCGCTTTTGTTATTAGTGGTTGACTGGCAGACTGTCAGTGTAGTAGTTTAACTTTAAGGCCCACTGTTGGTTTTATACAGTCAGATCCAACACAGCACTAATGCCATATTAGTTCTGAGTCATCCTGCCTGTCACAGCAGAGGCCAATTCCCAACACATGCACACTCATGCATACACACACACACAAACACACACACACACACACACACACACACCACAGAGTGACCTATTGTTCCATGTACCTCACAGTCGCTGTGCTCAGGAAGCTCTGAACCCAGAGGATGAGGTGGATGAGTTTCTGGGACGGGCCATCGACGCACGCAGCATCGACCAGCTGAGGAAAGATCACGTCAAAAAGTTTCTGCTCACTTTTCAGACTGCCGACCTTGAGAAAAAGGTTGGTGTTTGACGAGAGTTAGTATGAAATTCATTCAAATTCTCTGTAATATTAACTTCATGAGTGCTGGACTTATTTTTCTCATATAAATAAACAACCGCACATCAGCACCAGGTGAATCTCTCTAGTGTCTGTGTTGACATTCCTGCACTGGCAGCAATGACTGGTTTTCCAGAGTGGAGACAAAAGTTCCTCACTGCAGGTTTATTGAATTATTCCTCTTAAACTGGGCTCCTGTGCTTCTAATTTCTTATTGATCTTCTTCTTTCAGTACTCCAAAAAGGTTGATGATCGTTTTGGGGGATATGTGGCCTGCACTCTTTTTGTCTTCTGTTTTATCTGTTCCATTCAGAGCATCATTTTCCAACCAAAGTAAGTAGCACTCTCTATGAAAAGTTGTGTGTTCCAGTTAAGCTGAACTGTGGGTTGGAAATGTGGTCTTGATTAGTTTATGAGGCATTAACAAGAGTTGTAACTCCTAACAAGCTCATTTTCTTCACTTCCACAGTACAACACTTATGCTTGGTCTTTACATTAGCATCTTCATCATCCTCGCCAGCATCCTCTTCGTCTGTGCCATCTACTCCTGCATCAAAGTAAGAAACAAAGGCCTTCGCCGCTCATATGATTCCTCTTAGATAAGAGTGGTTATTACATGTCTTCAGCCGGCATCACTAATAGTATTAACTTTCTCTTATCTGATCTCCTCCCTGCTGCCTGTATTAAAGCTCTTCCCAGCTGCCTTGCAGACACTAAGCAAGAAAATAGTCCAGTCTCGAGCAAACAGCACACTGGTGGGCGTCCTCACAATCCTCCTCCTCTTCATCTCTTCTTTTGCAAACATGGTAGGGGCCACAGGCCATCACTTTGTCATTTTTTGGATCAAGAAAACAGTTGTTTTATTTCAACATGTTGTTTCTAAATGTAACCGGACCCTTCCAAAAATGTATCACATGCTTCCTCTCAAATGTCACTAATCACATTTGAAGAAATTCTGCAATATCTTAGCTTTAAAACTTGATCAATTTCCATAAATGGTTCTATAATTAGAGGCAGAGCTGTAATAGATTATAATCTGTCACCTGTCATCTGTTTATTACACATTATTCAGACCCATGTAGCATTTTTGAGGCTATTCCTCTCATTACAAATACCAAGCTGTGTCATCAAAATTAAATATGGTAAATTTAATGTAATGACCTTTTAACTGTGTATGCTGTGATTTAAAGGTCTGTTAAAGACCATCAGGTTTGATTGTGGACTTGGGGTTTCACGTTGTGTGTTTATGCTCTGTAGCTGTATCTTTTATTGCTGAGTAGCATGTGTGATTGGCCGCCCGCAGGGTTTATCCAGCCTGTGATTGGCTGCTCAGTTGTAAGCTTCAACATCAAATTAGGCAATTTAGGTTTCGTAAGGACTTATTCAATATCCTGTTTGCTCAGTTCAGCAGCCGTCTTTCCTGTGTCTGCACTTTTAACTGACATAATCAGTTTTCACATTTTTGGACTTTTTGTTTAACTGTTATGATAAATTTGTAAAAAGTGTGTGAGTTATAAAATTATGTGAGTATCTACAATATGGTGTGAAATTGAGGTTTTTTTTTGGCAACATGATTGTGTCATAACCTTTAGTTGACAGACCTAATAGAGGTTTGCAGCCTTGCTAATACATGGGTGTATTATTGGAGGATAGAGCAAATTTTATGTAATTTCAAAACTGTATTATTAACAAGTTTGGTCTGTTTTTTTTACTAAACAGTTACCATGTGGTCTTAAAAACATGTTAATACTATGCAAAATGTATTAAATACAAATAAATGATGATTGCTTCCTCCTTTCTTGTCAGTTTTCCTGCAGCAGAGAGCATCTGGAGGACTGTGTGGCCAAGAAGCTGGAGACAACAGTGGATCTGTGTCTGCTGCACAACCTTACCCAGACAGATTTGGACATTTTTACTCTGTGTCCCAACCAGGTCGTGTCCTGCCATTTCCCCGAGGTCAGTCTCATAACATTTTAGCGTGTGTGTCTGTTAGTGTTTGCTTACACAGGAGCACAGGTGCGTGCCAGTGCTTCTGTACTTCGTGTTTGTTTTTCTGTGTGAGTGAAAAGTGTGTTTGAATATTCACCCTAAACCTTCCTTCTCCTCCTCCTCCTCCTCCTCCTTTCTTGCTGTCTCCTCTGTGCTGCAGTATTTCAGCTACTGCGTACTGCTGACCCTGCTGGCCTCCTCGGTGTTCCTCCACATCAGCAGCATAGGGAAGCTGGCTCTGATGCTGCTCATCCAACTAACTTTCCTCCTGGTGGTGGAGTGGCCTCAGGTGGCCCTGTTTGACAACGCAGACCTGCTGGTCCGAGCCAACGCCCTGTGAGTCCCCTTCCAGGAACACAAACACATACGATCTCATGCACTCGCTCTTTCCCAAGTTCAACCTGAGTAGTTTGGTGTCTGTGTCACACCGTGGTTCAGGTTGGATTTGCCCTACTTTGTTATGATAAAGTTTAGGTTGTAGAAGACCTACTTTCTCATGTTGAGTCCTAATTTTTTTAACATGTTCTCATTTTTTTCCTCAGGCAAATGTTACCTGTGAATGAGTCCCTGCTACAGTAAGTTGTACTTCATGCTTTGTTGTCCCTAATTTCAGTGACCTGTGTGATTTGTCATCGTGACTTTCTCTTGTCTGTTTTCCAGACATAGTTTCAATGGAACTGAACAGTGGTAAGCAGCTTTCACCTCCGGATGTTTTGGTGTATGTCTGGTTTATACATTTTCATTCCCATGCAGGACACTTATTCACAACTCTGCTGTTCCTCCTCAGCCTGGAGAATGTGACCAAGGTGTCCCTAAAGGTCATGACCCCTGTCATCCTGACGGTCTTTGTTCTGGCTCTCTACTTACACGGCCAGCAGGTGGAGTCCACTGCACGCCTCGACTTCCTCTGGAAGCTGCAGGTAAGTGAAAGGGTTTTATGTTTAAACCAGAACCAAAAAGGATTCCCACACATCCTGGAAAACCTGAAATATGTTAGACCTGTTCTACAGCCCTGGAAAACTGCTGGAAGTTGAGATAAACAAATCAAATGCCCTGAAAACCAAAAACATTGCTTTTGTGGAGTGCACACTGTGAGACCTACATTTAAGGCTGTTGCAGTGGAAGAGGTTCACCCTTAAAATATAATATTCTTTGACATTAAAGAATTAAATCCCAAATTCTCTGATATGGTTTCCTCCCACAGTCCAAAGACAAGCTTGTTAAGTGAGTTGATTGCCCTAAATTGACCACAGGTGTCAGTATGAGCATGGCTGGTTGTCATTGTGCCTTTGACTGGCGACCGGGGTGTACCCTGCCTCTCACCCGTTTCCAGCTGGGATAGGATCCATCTGACCCCGTGACCCAGTTTAGATAAGCGGGTATAGAAGATGATATTCTCTGAGAAGTTGCACGTTTGTGAGGAATATGGTAAACTCAAATATTTTTGTTAAAAACGGCTGTCAAGTGTCTTTTCCCTCCCACCTGAATGACAATATGACAATATCACATGCCCACAACTGCAATATTTATGTATTATGTACACTGATTGTGAGATTTTAAAACCATCTCATTGTTGCGTGAGCTGCTTGAAGAGAAATACCTGCGGTAAAACGAGCCATTCTGGGTTCTGATATATTATGACGTAGACCGTGGGGTAGACGACGTCTGACAGGGTCTGACAGACGCTGCATTAGCCAATCCCTGCATGTCTGTCTCCCACAGCATCAGAAGCGTAGGATCCGCCTTCTTGGATTTCTCTGTTACAACAGAAGTTTGGCCGCGACATGTGTGCAGCCGAAACTCGGTTTAAGTTGTAAAAACTCACACATTTCGTTACACAGGCTGCAGCCTCACAGCGGAGTGGATTTTTCTCATTTACGATTCCTCGTGTTGCGCTGGTTTCCTGGTTACAGCGACGGCATCCTGTCATCAGTATTGAGCAAAGGAGGGGAGCGCATTAAAGCGACAGGCACCAGAAAACAGAGCGTTGTGGCTACAGCTGACAAAGAGTGTTTTTGAGGCAGACTAAAATACAGCATCAAAGTGGAGTTTGACCAAGAAACTTCACAGACATTATTTAAACTTCCCTGAAAACCAGTATAATATATCTCCTTTAAGTGCAATGTGTAGAGCAGGTCTCACACTTTTCACACTGAACATTTTCTTTCATATTTCTGTTTTATGTATCTTTAGGCTGTGTTTATTGTTGCCTTAGAAAGTTTAAGTTTAATTTTTTTAATGCTGCTATATGGAGCGTACTAAACTGATTTTCGTTGTTTTGTAACAGTGACAATAAAGACTTATTCTATTCTATACTAAATATTTAAAGGGGTGAATTCCCATTGGTTTCTTGAAAACAGTGAGAACCATGACACTAGTGAAACTCAACAAGAGGTGTTTTTCACAGTGGATTTTTTCCCTTGTCGTAGCAGGAAAAGCACGGGGTTAGTAATAACTATAAACAATAGTACTATTCTATATAAACCATGTCAGTGTGTCAGGGAGCCAGCACACACGACAACAGGACTGAAACGAAGAAAGCTGAATGGAATCAACCCTCGTTCATTTTATAACACACACCTGCGCTTTGTCTGCTGTGACACATCCTGTCAACAACAGCTGAGAGTACTCCAGGAATCCATCCGCCTGACCATGTGACTAATCACCCACATCTCTCCCTGTCCCTCCTAAGGCCACAGAGGAGAAGGAGGAGATGGAGGAGCTGCAGGCATACAACCGCCGTCTGCTCCACAACATCCTGCCCAAGGACGTCGCCGCCCACTTTCTGGCGCGGGAGCGTCGCAATGATGAGTTATACTATCAGTCGTGTGAGTGCGTCGCTGTCATGTTTGCCTCCATCAGCAACTTTTCAGAGTTTTATGTGGAGCTCGAGGCGAACAATGAAGGGGTGGAGTGTCTCCGGCTGCTCAACGAGATCATCGCCGACTTTGACGAGGTGAGGAGAGGGAGGAATACATGATGGTTAATGCAAACATATGTATAGATATTTGTTTCATGCAGCTAATAATCTGCTCTCTCCTGGTTGCCTGTGTCGTTCTGCCTCTTGCGAAGCTGTCGACCTGAAGCTGCTTTTGTTTCTCTCGTTTCCTCACACGACTGATTACTCGTCACTAGATCATCAGCGAGGAGAGGTTCCGTCAGCTGGAGAAAATCAAAACCATCGGCTCCACCTACATGGCAGCCTCCGGCCTCAATGACTCCACCTACGACAGAGAGGGCCGCTCGCACATCCTGGCGTTGGCAGACTATGCCATGAGGCTTAGGGAGCAGATGAAATATATCAATGAGCACTCCTTCAACAACTTCCAGATGAAGATAGGTGAGTGGTGGAAACTGGTCCTGAAACATTATCTGAACCTCCATCTTCTTTGGATAGGTTTGTCAGGTCAGTCAAAGGAGAACTGTGCTAATCCGCTGCCTAAAAAAAGAGCATGAATATTGAGTTGAAGTGGTGTAACTAATGGCGATTTGTTCTCAGGGCTGAACATGGGGCCTGTGGTGGCAGGAGTGATCGGAGCCAGGAAACCTCAGTATGACATCTGGGGGAACACGGTGAATGTGGCCAGTCGGATGGACAGCACAGGAGTACCAGACTACATCCAGGTACTGCACGTGTCCATGGCTCTTTGTAACTATGGGTGTGAGGAGTGCCAGATTTCATAAACAGCAAAGTTACCTCAATGATCCAAGAACTATTATACACGTACGGGCTAACAGTTTTGGGTGCTTTGCAAATGAGCGCAGGGCAAGATGAAAGAGATTAAAAACAAGGTCCTGCATTGATGATGTGTTTTCTGTTACGTCCCTATTAGCAACATGTCAGGACATTTACACTACAAAAGATCTGTACTTGTGGATCGGACGCCTGTTGGCGGTCATTTACACTTGTATTTATCTCTGTCCACTTGTGATCCGATCTTACAACCAACAGTCTCTCTGTTCACAGGAAGCATTTTGAAATATTATTTAACAACATTTATCGTTAAATGAGTCAACTCTGAATAACAAGCCAGTTACTTGTGAAATTGTAACAACATGAAAGTGTGTGTCACTTGTGTTTATTCATACCCAAACATCCAACATCTTGCCTCTAAGTTATAGATGCTTATTACTCCAAAGCAGATGCTCTGCATGAAAGTATCACAGCAGATCTCACTACTACAGATAACATCAGTGTACAGTTCTTCACCTCGGGGGTTTAGGTTCAGGCATCCACTCTGCAGAAGTTCCTTAAAGCAAGAATCTTTGTTAGCTCTGGACAAACTGTTCTCTTGCAGAAATGGTCCTCTAATGTCCCCCTGGGGGAGGACAAAAAAGCAAAATGTAAATTTCCTGCAGAGGCCAAGCAATGACTGCAATATTATTGATGTTCGTGGTGAAAAGTGCTTGCATGTTGCTGACAGACACAGTCTGATTCATAGATATAAAGCAGATGTTGTTACGTGCTTTGAAGTGTGTGAATAACACCAGCCTTGCTAAGTGTTGTTGTGTTGTTCCCCCAAATCAAAAACATCAACCAGCTGCTTCAACCATTAGTTAGAACAATGCTGCCATCTGTTGTACAGTTTGTGTTATTGCAACTCAAAAATCACATAAACAACTGGATTACAGCTAATTATTATTTTTCCTTCTTTTGGTGACTTTTTGTTTAGGCAATTATTTAATCATGAGGCCAATGAAACAGAAAGGAGAAGAGGAAAATGTCCAACAGATGCCCCTTTTTTGTCCAACTAACCAGTTTAAAATAGTAATAAAAAAAAAGTTACAATATAAAATATAATTCCCTTGTTTGAAAATGAAAAATTGTTTTAGTTTTTCAATACACAAAATCATCATTTATAAATTTTCTGCTGGTTGACTGGTTGATAGATCAGTTTCAGGTCTAATGAATTTTTATTAGTACAGAATAGTAAAATAATATTGAAAATATAGTGAAAACAGAAGGTAAACATATACTATTTGCCAGGAGTCAGAGGAAACACTTTCAAGTTTATGTTGTGTGTGAGGAAAAGTTTAAAAGTGGAAGCAAACAAAGGGGAAAAAATCCAAATATCAAACCTGTGATTTAATTTTGTCTCTTAAACAGTTTGTTTGAGCATGAATAATTAAATACTGTAGATTTTATTTTTACACTAAATGCACTTTTTTTAGTTCTCAGTATTTATTGGTTTGTGTTATGCTGCCGCCACCATCATAGTGTTTTAGGGAGATTATTGAGTGTGAAACGAGGACTGGCTCTGTTTCTTTTGGGAAGGGTTGAATGTCGCATATCCTGAGTGTCAGATGTCCGTGTCCTCTCTTAGGTGACCACAGACTTGTACCACGTGCTGGCTAACAACGGATACCAGCTGGACTGTCGCGGTGTCGTTAAGGTGAAGGGGAAGGGAGAGATGACCACTTACTTCCTCACCAGCGGTCCCCCGGGCAGTTAACAACACACCATCCGACCGCAGAGTGACTCCCACTGCACTGATACAGCACAGACTGCAGAGAGGGCTGAGTGGTCAGCTCGCCAACGAGCACCGAAGCACGGTGCGACCACACTGAGGACAGGAGACGGCCAACAGAGACGGCTCTGTATGTTGTCACGTACTCAGATGCACACACGTAGGGCGTTGTCCATGTTTGAAGGCTTTTTTCCCCCAAGCTGCCCGAGAGATAACGAAGCCCAGTTGCCTTAGGACAGAAGTGGGTCTGCTTGTGTTTATGAGCAATAGTACAAATATTTCATCTGGAGTCATTATTTATTTTCGTGAAAAAGCAAAACTATGTTTCGTAAAAAAGAAAATATGCAAGGACAACATGAAGGATGAAAATAACCAAAGAACAAACGTTTGATATGAAACACACACTAATTATTGTGTTTATAAGTACGGTAAGCTGAAATAATTTATTCAACTTTTGAGAGTGAAGGCCACAGTAACGTCGCTGTCATTGACAGGGATGGACACTTATTTTGTTGTGGACTTGATAATGAAGGAGAACGCACATGCACACATATGCACACATACACAGATAGAAAACACCTTGACCTGGACTGGTGTGTTTTTTATCAGGGCCTTTCTTGGTTTCTTCCAGCCTGTGATTGGTAATCCACAGTCTGGACACGATACTGTTTGTGGTTCACTCAAATGTACGACTGAACACGTGCACTGTTGCAATGTATTTTTGGTTCCAGCCAAAAACAAGAAGTCTGAAATGAAAGAAGAAGAACAGTTGCATTAGACTCCCGGAAGTGAAGAGAGATTGTCAAACTGTTATGAAACATTTTATACAAGTGTGTGTGTGAGTCCTGTGTGACTGGGTGTGTGGGTGTGAGCACATGTAACTGAATGTTGATCTTTATCTATAAAGGGGCATACTGTAACTTTTCACTGTGAGGTTTTTATGATACTGTATGATGATGCTTTCTTGCCAAACTGGTTGCTGCAAGGCATGTTTTATATTATTCTTCAGAGTTGTGTGTCCATTCCTGATTCTTAGCATCGAAATGATCGTTTGAGGAGAATTATGTCTACTGCGCCTTTTACTGGACTGTGATTTTGACTGATTTCATTCCAACTGAAATGAGCAGAAACCTATGAAACATACTTTTTTTTTTTTTTTTTGATTGTTACATCATGTGAAAGAAATGTGGTTTCCTGACAGATTCAGGATGAAGTGTTTGCAGAAATTATCTGTCTGCTCCGTATTGCCTTGAGATTATACAGTTCTGAGGTCCGTATACTTCATGGACCAATATTTACTACTTTACTTCACAGTATTTGACCCTGTTTTGTATTTGGCACATGGAGGCTTGTAACCCCCCCGAAATTAGTTGTTTTAAAACAATAGCTATATGAATGTATGTAATGAAGAATATTTCTGTCACAATGAGACTACTATTGAAGAACACTACTCTTTATGTTGCCTTTGGTACAGAAGAAGGAGCTGAGTCATTGTACTAGAAGTCGGAAATGATCGGACTACATGTTTGCTGAAGCTTTACACCTTTTTTCTGTCTGAGCCCAAAATGCTGCCTTCACAGGCTGCACGAAAGATCCTTTCTTTCGCTCGTCCCTCTCTCCGTAAATTGAAAGGTCAAGTCTACACTGTTGCATTTTCCTTTAAAAAAAGTGGTAGGGTTTAAGAACTAGTACAATGATTGATTTGATTAAATTTCCCTTGGATAAGAAATCAATAAATGGCTGCTTTTGCCTTGATTGTCTTTATTTGCTGTTTGTTGATGCTTAAACACACTTCACTTCTTTTTAACAAAACAGAGCTGAATCTAAGTCCAGTGTACTATGCAATTAATGTTTCTCCACTCACATGCAATCACCCATGATTTGGACAGTTCACCACTTCCCTCCTGCAGGTCCTCTCAAGCTGCATTATACTGCATTAGACTGGGACACTGAAGGACAGTCAGAGACTCGTCCTGAAGCCATTCCAGTTTTGTCTTGGTTGTTTGCTTTAATTATTGTCATGCTAAAGGGTGAACTATCATCCCACTCTCAGGTCGCCTGACTTTGGTGTCAGGATTTCCATGCATCCTAGAAAACCTGAAATTTTCTAGACTGTTTTCCAGTCCTGAAAAACTCCTGTAAATTGAGTGAAGCAAGTAAAAAAAATCCTGAAAACCATTGAGATTAGAATAAAATGTCAGTGTAGTATCTTATAGAAAAACATGGCACTGTTTAGTCTGACTGTATCATATGGCTTTATCATCACGTACCTATACTGTGGCTTTTTGGATGCCTCACTACAGAATGTCACTCATTGTACAGAACTTGTAAAGTCTCTTATGGTGTGCTACACTGTGCAGAAACTTGATGGTTGCGATCTGATTCACATGCAGCAGTCTTATGTCACATATATGCACTGAAAAATAATTTACTGAAAAGTGTGGGGACCCTGTGTGTATTTCACTTTGTCCTCCCCTCAGCTCTGATCAGTGTCTCTGTCCCTTCAGCTTAGACGCCCCCTCACAGCACGATGATGTCTACACCAGGTTTCACTGTAGGGATCATATTAGCAGGTGATGAGAAGCGCCCGGTGTTCAGTCGACAGTGAAGTGCTGCCCATAGAGGTCAGTCAGTGACAGACACCAAACAGGCTGTCATGTGTCTTTTACTCAGTCAGAGTGACTTCCTTCTAGCACAGAGGTACAAAGTTCTGGTAGAGGCCCTGACGGGATCTTGGTTTGTTATTCGATCATTGACCTTGCTTGGTTGGATGAATCCAGGAAGACTCCTGGTGCTACAAAATTTCTTACATTTCACAACTATTAAGGTCATGGTTGGTGAATATGACACATTCATTGTCACAGAGAAAGAACCGGTGAGCTAACAGA
The DNA here is from genome assembly GCA_900323345.1 of Pseudochromis fuscus. Taxonomy (NCBI): domain Eukaryota; kingdom Metazoa; phylum Chordata; class Actinopteri; family Pseudochromidae; genus Pseudochromis; species Pseudochromis fuscus. The sequence continues at coordinate 2,068 of OOFC01002498.1, read as the reverse complement.
AAAGTCAGCTCACTTATCAAGTAGATTAAATAAATTTTAATTGGATTAAAAGCTGTTATTTATTTATTTATTTATTTGTGTAGTTGTTCAACAAATTTATTTTTACTATGGAAAAAAAGACTTTTTCAAAACCTATTGAACTTTGGGGAAATAAATCATAAATAAATTGAATTTGAAACTGGCTTCCTTAGTGGGAATCAAACTCAAATCCATCAGTTTATTTCACAACACAGTTTTACCTTACTCTGTGGTGCTCATTTTGTTAGCTTTAATTTAGATCTCATGTCAATCAGCAGTCTGCAATCAGGATTCCTCCCTTTGTTAGTAACCTGAGAGACTCTCCCATCTCCTTTTCTGAATAAATCAGTCTACAGTTTCAAGAGGGTGATACAGGAGAGAGTATTTAATTGCTTGCACATGAATAATGAATTTTTGTTGAGGTAATGGCAACATTCACTTACAGCACTCTATGCTGAACATTAATTAAGTGACATAAATTCCTCCTAATCCCTGATGGAAACACACTGATGTTACTATAATAGATTAATGAAACAGGGACCAGTGTGTGTGTGCGCGTGTGTGTGTGTGTGTGTGTGTGTGTGTGTGTG
>OOFC01002493.1:6525-25721 GCA_900323345.1 Pseudochromis fuscus | reverse complement strand
GCGCTCGCTGACAGCTCCGCCATGTTGGTCAAGTTCTAGAACACACACTGCGCATGCTCACATGTCACCGACCTCAGGGGAAACCAATCCGGGAAGAAGAGTCAAGTTCCCACATTAATGTGTTACTGGTTAGAAAAAATAACTAGTACTAGATTACAGGGAACTACGAGACTAACACGTTAGGTTACTCGTTAGTCCAAAATAGTAATTTGAGTACTCTAACGCGTTGCTAACGTTAACGTAACGTAACGCGTTACCCCCAACACTGATGCTGGGTAGTTTTTACTCAACATTATGTTTATTTTGTAGTTTTTACCCAGTACTTCTACTCAGCATTTTACCCACTAGATAAAAACAGCCCATCTTCCTGGGTTAATTTAACCCAATCATAGTTAGTCCAATATTTACCCTGTGTCAGGTAAAAACAACTGAACATTTTTTAGTGTGCAGCTGAATTTTTACAGTCTTAAAGTAACAGTTTCTCCCAAAAAGTACACCAAAAAGGCTTTTTAAAGAAAACTACATTACAAAACATCTACAAACTGGGAGCAAAGGCGTGTTTGTTGATGTGTGTGTATTTGTGTGTGTGTGTGTGCACATATGCAGCACCTGGAGCAACAATGGATTTGAGCAGCTGTGTGTTTGTAAAGCAGAGCTGAGCAGCAGCAGGACATCGGGGTCTGTTATTAAGGTCGTAGTCAGCTTCGTCTGAGTCCGCAGGAATTACACCGGGCCGCTTCGCTGCTCCACTTTTAATGACCAGTTGTGGGGAAAGATCAGTGGACATATAATTGCAAATGTCATAGATGTTGTGATAAGATAGATCCCAAAAATAGCATGTGAACACCAGCACTGCGGCGAATCAGCTGACATTTTAGCGCGATCAGTTTTCACCGTGAACTTGTAAAAGTGACACAGAAAATAGTTCGGTGGTTATGTGAACAAAGAACTCAGAAGAGGATGAAACGCAGCACATGGTTGCAATTAAACCAGCAATTATGTCAAATCTGATGAAGAGCAACAACAAAACAATTTCCTGGTTCCTCACGCAGTCGTGTAAAAACTGGGCACGTGGGTTGGATTAGTGGTTAAAGAACACCTGCTAGACCTTGACATGCTGCAGGCATCTGTCCTGGCTGTTGTGCAACATTCATGCACAGCGAGGTGAATTCAAATGCCACCTTTACTTCGCTCGGGATGAAGCGTGTTTGGGGATGTGCCTCAGTCTGTGGCAGGAGGTGTCAGCAGTTTGTTTCAATCCCATAAAAAGCCCGAGGGCCTGAGAGGAAGCAGCTGCTGAGAAATGAACATCGGTTAGAAGGACAAGCCTACTTGAGTTTAGCTCCCCTCTGGGGCTGTTCCATTAACACCATGATAGATTTATGAGCCTCTTGACATCCATACCCTTTGTTTGGTCATCACAGGGAAAGTTAAAAAAACAAAACAAAGGTGCAATGCAAGCACTTTTAAAGTCTAATTTTAATGAACTTGTCTCCTCCAACAAGACTCATGTTTTTCTTGTTTAGGTTTGGTAATGATCCTGTTTTGTTGAAGGAAAAAACCTCTAACATTCCAATTACACTTCCCCCTGGCAGGATAACACAGCACTCGTTGTGCTTTGGCACCATCAAGAATCAAGAACTGGCAAAAGATCATTCAGACTCATTTTGAGAGGTGAGACAAAAGGGGGATTCAATTATGCTGATCACGTTTCATTACACTTTGTTTATGTGCCTTCAAAGGGCGCTAACCAAACAGGCACGGCGGTGTGTTCTGTCGTAGGAGCAAGATTCCTGCGCTTTGTGGGTAACATGACCAGCGTTGGAACAAGATAGCACAGATCACTGTCACCTTGTTAGCAGCACAAGCATCCCCCACTTCACTCACTAGCACAAAGCTTATGTAAGGCGTTTGGTGTTGGTGTGCTCAAGCTGTGGCTGTGTGTCAGTGGGTTCAGTGTTTTCATGCGTATGTGTACAGTATGTGTGTTTAATTTTCCATGTAGTCACTGCCCTTAAGTCTGGGACTTACCAACGGGTCTGGACCTGCTCTCCTCATTCCCAATTCAGCCTCATGGGCTGACAGTAATCCCTTGAGTACAGAGGGAGAGGGGTGGGGCTGGTAGGGTGGGGGTTGGGTGGACGAGGCGCCCAGGAGATAGTAAAAAATGTTGGTATGGCATGCATCCCTTCAGGTAAAGGCAGTGCCAAGAACGGGGCCGTATGTCCGGGAAATTCTGGAGTTGGCTTTGCCATCGGCGAAGCCCACAAAGACCTGCTGCTCTTCTTCAGTCGGCCCACAGTTGTCCAGAGTAAACAGGCGCTCAGTGGTCGTCCAGAAATAGTCCACACGCACCTGGCATATGCCACGCTTTTCCACTGGTATCTGCCTCCTGACACTGAACAGTCAATGCAACATGGCACAACCTGTTTTTATAAAATTAGCTAAAAGTCGTGCTCTCTGTGGATTCAGAGGAAGACGTATCATCATGAGCAAAGAAGACATTTGAGAAGACAAATATTCACATATGGACCAAGTGTGGGAGGAAACGGGGGGTTGGGTTCATGTGTATCAGTCAACAACAGCCCTGAACTGTTTCCAACTGAAGTCCCAGGTTTATAAGAAGTTGTGTTACGACTCTACTCGAAACATGTTGTATAGTAATAAAAATCCAACAAACTAACCAGAAAAAACCTGATACACAAGATTAAACTCCACGTCTAAACTCTGCTGGTATTCATCTCCACATTACAGAAGGTGTGTTTCAGTCTGTCGTCCTTTCGTAAAATACTCACATACATGCGCTGACAAGTGCACCACATGCAAACCCACACAACACAGCTCTCTGCCAAGTGGAAACATCGCATGTGTTTAGTTTTTCTCACAAAATCTTCCACTCCCATGTGATAACTTACTTCTTTATTTCAATTTTTCAAAATATTTACAAGTACAAATTTCAAATAGTAAGTGCACTATAAAAAACATGAAAATCTGAGAAAAGTGTGGTTGGTTTTACTCCTGAAGAAAATCAAAGAAACTGAAAGATTTCTGAAAAAAACAGATGAAAGTGAACACTTCCTTCTGAAACTTCCTGAAAAAACAATAATAATAAACAATAATTTACTATGGAAATTAAAAAAAAAAAAAATCTGTACGGCTTCCCCTAAACCAACACTATAACCACATCCCCTGACCCTCACCACCTAAAGACAACAAGCCTGCGGTAGAAAAACATGATGTCATCACTCTTTCAACCACTGATATCACTCTTGGCTTTGATAAACCAGGAGGCTTCGAGGATCATCTGACATTCAGGCATGAACACAAACATACAGTAAAAAAAAAAAAAAAAAAAGTAATTGCATTGTAAAAATCACATGGGTTGAAAAACAAACAAAGCAGGTAAAACTGATGGACGGTTGAAATGTTGCTGAGTTGGCTGACACATCCAGCCGTTCAGTCAAAAGGGAGTTTCCGCAGGTCGGGCTGCCTCTCTGTCTACCTCTGTTTGTCCTGGATGGCCTTTTCAAAACCACCTGCAGCGTTACCCTCCAGGAAAACCCCAACAGCCACGGCTTTTCCACCTGGACGTTAGCACCTTTTACTATGACCTTGTGTGGAAGTTGATGTGGCAACTAGAAATGTCCGTCTTCCATCAAGGTCATTTTGGTCCTTGTGCTTTTTTCTTTGTCCACTTTTTTGTTTGAAACACATTTTTTTTAATCCTGTGTCACTTTACAGATTTGTCCTTCCAACAAATAAATTAATTCATTTCAAGACAGATTTTACAGTTTTACTGCTGCAAGGAAAAAGTATATACATAAAAAAAAAAAAAATACCGATATAAAGAAGTCCTTTGTTTGATGTGCGTCCAATGAAACAATAGAAGACTTGCAGGAAAAAAAAAATGCTGGAGATCCTGATGACTTTAAATATCTTGTTCCCCTTGTCAACAATTATCTCTTTATCTGTCGCATGCTCTTCTCTGGAGTCTAGAAGTCCAACTTCTTCCATCCCTGTATGTTTTTGAGAGGAGGCAGGGCCGTTTGCCAAGTTGTATTTTTAGCTGCACTTGCAGGATTTCACAATCATATTGGACAGCTGCTCCACCTGAAAGTAAAAATCAACAGTACCGTGATAAATCATCTGTAAGTGCTGCTTTCACATGAAATGTTCTGCAAACATTTCACCTCAGAATGACCGTTACTCGGCTGCGGTGTAGATACCTTGTGTTGCCTGCCCACATAGTAGAGGATTGGCAGTGGTTCCAGAGTCTGGGGTACGCAGCAGGGCTGGGCAGAGGCTCCTGGGTTGTGATGCTTATACAGAGCCAAGATCTGTAAACAATCACATGAGGGAACAAACAAAGACCTCAGCTCAGAGTTTCATCACCAGCAAAACATTTGACACGGCAACAAACAGCAACTAAATCTCCGAGGGGTAACAACCACAATATGTTGCTTTTTGTTCACTTTTTCAATCAATCATTTATTTAGTGAATTGTTAAATGTATTTCTTAATTGATCTGGAAATCTTGTTCATTGTTTACATTTTTTTAAGGAGCACTAAATTGTTTGATTAAGTGATGATTTAAAGGATGTTTAACTTTTGACATGAATAAAGAATAATCACAAACTCCCAGCAAACTTTCCACAGCAGTGATTCTGTGACACTGTAGTTGCAAACAGTGGTGCTGTTGCTGCAAAATATGTTGGACAAAGTACAGTCACTAGTTTCACAGGTATTTCTTTATAAATGAAAATATTGGTAAAATCAAAAACTCCAACAGTTCATCCTGAGGTAGACATGAATGTCCCGACAACATCTTCATGATAATCCATCTATTTGTTATTGGAATATTCTGTAAATAAATAGATGTTGCAGCACAAACAGCAATGTCACTACTGTGGCTGTATCATTATTACACAATTATGTCTGCAAGTCATGATTACAGTCATTGAAAAGGAACTTATCAGCAACACGACTGTTTTTTCTCATTAATCAATTAACTGTTTGGTCTTTAATGTCAGAGCATTGTGAAAAATTAAGAAGCTGGAGTCCAGTCAATTATCAATAAAGGCAAAATACAAGAGCTGACTTAGATCATAGACTGTACTGTAGTGAGAATTAAAATAACCATTTAAAATCTGCAGATGGCACAGTGTGAATACCTGAGAGTATTTGTTTTCAGCATTCCAGATGTAGGTGCAGGACCCCATGCAGTAGTTGGCGTGGTAGCCCGTCGGCTTATGGATCCACTTCCAGCCCAGATCTTTCCTGAAGTCGATGTACAAGCTCCGCACACAGCAGGTCTCTGTCTGGCTACATGGGAGAAGATATCCAAAAGATTGTGATGAGAGGAGTGCTCAGATTCATGAAGCACAGATGAGGTTGACGATACATTTTTCAGTAAAACAAAACCTCCACACACGAAAATGAAACTTAATTGTAAAATGCAAACTGTAACGAGCCAGTGATCCACTGTGGCTATGGCTAAGCACAAAGGGTGTGTCGATGGTTTGAACCCCAGCTATTCCTGTCCACACCCCAAAGTGTCCTGGAGCAGGACACCACCCTCCCCAACGACCAGGACATGTGTCGTGAGCGTGGCTGCTCTGCCTTACATCAGTGTGTGTGTGAATGACAAAGTGCGTCATCCTGCTGAGGTTGTCAATCACTGCACAGATGCAGTTTACTGTGAGCATGGAAAAAGTTGTTGCTTTTTGGGTCACCTGTCACAGAGTGGAGGAGGGATTAAAATGACAGATTAAAGTGAGATATGCAGAATTGCTTACGGTGTGCAGGTGTCCTTCGGGTCGGTGGAGCGTTTCTTTCGTGAGGTCAGATGTGAGCTGGTGTTTTGAGGGATGGACATGGTCAGGATGTAGGGTGGCTGCTGTGTTATCATTTGTAAAGCTGCCGTGTCTCCCCGGTTGGTCCCGGTCCCAGAAATGGCAAAACTGAAGCTTTTCTCGACTGTCTGGCCGCAGTCACAGAACAGCCGAAGCTGGAAGCTCTGCTCGTCCTCTGGTGGGACAGAAATCAGTTGACAATGAGGAATTTAAAACTGGTTGGTTACATAAGATTGCACTGAACTAAACAAATATCACAGAGGTTATACTGGTACTAGAGCAATAAATAAAGCTTGTTTATCTCACCGTTTCCTTTGAGCCAGATCTGCAGGGGCTCAGTGACATCAAAGGACATCCATTTGTCTTTCATCGAGTTAGAGACGAAGCGAGAAGCAAGGTAGTGAGTCGATGTTCCCATGACGTAGTACAACTCCACTCGCTCCTCAGACTGAATTGAGGGTTTCTTGATGAGCATCCGCAGCTCTGCGCTGGTCAGCAGGCGGTAATCCCCCACGCTCTGCCGTATGTCGGAGATGCTGAAGAACATCGGGATGATTTGGGAATTCTTCGTGGAGTCTGTGTTATTTTTTTCTGTGTGATTGAAAAAGGATGAAATTATTAATCTGCTGTGTTCATGTATTTTGGAAAAGTAAGTTACATAAACGCATTTCAGACTGACACAATTAAAAGAGGAGTTTTGTATAAAATGATTTGTTAATATTGTTTCAATCTTATCCACAAAGATGGGGTGCCACTTTGAAAAATGTTGGAATTTAATACTTAACTACAATTAGGGATGGGTATCATTAGGATTTTAATGAATCCGATTCTCATTTAGGTTCTGCTTATCGATTCTGGTTCCTAACGATTCCTTATTTCGATTCCAAAAACAAAAAAACAGGAAGCCAAATGTATATTTAACATATGAATCCTTTTTTTTTTTTAACATTACCCCTTTTCCACTAAACAAAAACAGGTGCTAGTTCAGTGCTGGTTCTAGTCCTGGTGGTTAGTTGGTTCAGATCCCGTTTCTCCTATGAACCGGTTTGCTCTTCCACTGGCAAGGAGCCGAGTTGGGGCCGCGTCACGTAAAAGGTCAGTACGTCACTGCATAGGTAGCCGGTTCGCAAGCTAGCTGCTATTAACAAACTACTGTTACTATCAGTCCATGAAAAAAGTATTTTTTTCCAGCGGATATTCTAGTTACAACATGATTGAGTTAACAGTGGAAAAGGGGGAACTTTCAACCGCTTTCCCCGGTCCATTTCCTGTTGTCATGCGGCGTCACGTGACGTGTTAGATACGTAACAAGTAAGCGGAACCGAAACAATAATTTTTTATGGGTACCCGGTACTCACTAAATTTAATTCGTTTCCTACTTGGAACCGAATTTCGGTACCCAACCCTACTACAATGGAATTAATTATCTTATAATCTGTTATGATGTTCAAACATGTAAAGAAAAAAGTTACATAATGTGGGATAATGTAAATGAAGGGGTCAGGAATACATATTTAATGGGTCAAATATTGATTAGATGACTGTTTTTTCCTTCCTCTCCCTCTCTCCCTTATCAAAAATCAGAAGCAAAAGAAAACAGGAAAAGCTTTGGTATTAACCATTTTATGTTCATGGTGAGGTGTGTTCATGATGCTTTGATGTGTTGTTGGTAGTATGTAAGTAATACAACAAGCACACTGTAAGTTAAAGAATCAGTCCTTTAAACTTTGTTCAAATTCTTTCAGCTATGAAGTTGTTTTGCATTGGTTAATAATATTTCCTCACTTATATAACACTTACTGTCTAATTTAATACTGAAAGAGAGAGTGATGGTTACCAATCTGTTTTTAATGAATTAACTTAATAATTTTTTTCCCCTTTCATATCACTTTTCATAATTCACACATTAATGAAAAGGAAAAGCAGCGCTCACAGTGTTACTCAATAATCACAACTGCAGCCAAACACTCATCTATTCCAGCTGCTGTAAAGTTGACCATAGTGAGTGTTTTGTTCTCCAGCAGTGTTGCTGCCCATATTTGCAAGTTTAATTCCTGAGGCTGCCCATATCATGACAGCGGGAACATTCCCCCTACAGAGCCTGATAAAAAACAGAGTCGAGCTACCGAAGGCTTTAACGCCATAAATCCACCAGTGTTGCGTTACAGGAGATTAAGTTGGACAGAGACGTGCAAAGATAAGCACAGGAAGGCAGATGATCAAGAGTGAAACACTGTGTAGAAAGAAAGGGTGAGAGGGCGTAGAGGTGTGTGTGTGTGTGTGTGTGTGGGGGGGGGTGTTAACGGGGTAGATGCAAAGAAAACAGCAAAGTGAAGAATGCACTTGTCTGAATGTATAACTCACATTTGTGTGAGTGGGAGTGTGGAGAAATTGGAGATGTGTATCAATGGAGCGCAAGGTCTGGCCCAAGCCCAAACCCTCTCCTCTGCCTCAGCCTGCCAAAGCCTGGGCTCTCTGCACTCACGTCCGGGAATTACTCTTTGACAGGAGTTACAACCCAGCCTCGCATACTTGTGTTGCATACCCGGTCCGGGCTGTACCAGGATACTCCATGTCACGGCTGCTTGTGTATCATTTACCAGTATCACCATCTGCGCCGCTGCTGAGGTAGTGTTTCAGCCCTCGCAGCGAAGCCAAACTGAAACTGAAAAGAGCTGATGTGGAGTGTAACGGGAAATGAGATGACATTTCACCGGTCCCACCCAGAGCAAAGCGAAATGTTTGGTTACGAGTGCATGAATGGAAACACAGAGCATCACAACAGTGCGCGGAGAGCGGCGAAGTGGCAGCGGCGTGCCAAGCAACAGCGAGCACGGAAAGTCGGCGTCTCCAGCTCGTTGGAGAAAAGTGAGATAAATGTGTAAAGGGTTAGAGAAGTGTTTGCGAAACAGGAAATTAAGTCACTTCCCCTAAGAAGCATATTGGCTGCAGCGCCATAATTACCATGAAGCTTTATCCTCACTTCTACTTTCTAATTAACACAGCGTGCATTATCTCTCAGGGCCTGTCACTGAGAGGCTCATGTGATCCAAACTCAACACTTTGAGGGAACAAAGTGTAAAGTTTCTTCTCCACGCTGGTGTAATACCTTCCAGATATAGGGGTAAAGATAGTCCCCTAGCCTGCGTACTAACATGGGTGTGGGGGGATTTGTGTGTTGAATCAGGGCCTATCCACAGGTAAGCCGGGGACAGCTGTTGTGACAGGTAAGGGAGACAACTCTGTAATTACCAGTGGGAGGAACCAGATTCCAGCAACTGGCTAAATATCTGCCTCCTTCCCACTCCGCTCCACCCTCCCACAGCCCACTCATCGATGCCTTGTTTCCCCACTACTCACTAGTAGCTCCATTTACTTCATTAAGTATAATAATTACTCCAGAGCAGTGAACTCATTTCACTCCCGAACGGAGGAAAGTGGCCGCGATCCAAAGGGAGTAAAGAGCTCCCTCTGTGCACGAGCTGAATTCCACTTGGATCACCACCATGTCAACTGGGAGAGGTGAATTTGTGTGGGCTTCAAGGGAGGGATGTGACTGCTAAATGGCTGAAGCAATTTATCCTAATCCACAACACAATTACCACAATGGAGACTAAAACTATTAAGTTCTAAAATGCTCTGCACACAAGTATTTATCCCCTGAGGCTGTTTATCAGGAAAATGTGAGTCGTCCAATTTGGAGCCACAAACAGAACTGTTAAGAAAATTGTTTTGCATTGGGATTGTATTTTAATTGCATTGTTCATTGCAGTTTCATTTTCCCACAAAAGAAGGCCGCTGGATTATCTCCCTCATCTTTAATTTTTTAATTCATAATTGCAAAAGAGTTCTTGATAGGCCTAAACATGTGCACTCCCAGACCTGGCACTCTCCCTCCCCGGTGTCTGGAGGTTGTCTGTGGGCCATGACATTGGATGGGTGTTCTCTCGCATTCCAGAGAGGTAGGAAACACATGCTCCCCATGGGCACCGCTTACACCGGACCTGAGTCACTCAAGATCTCAGTGGCCATCAGCCTGCCTTCCTTCCTGCCAAGCTGCCCCGTCACAAACATGCTGCAAACACTCTGATAATAACATCAGGAAACTCAGCAGGGAGAGGAGAAAGAGGGAAGAAGACAGGGACAGGGAGAGACAGATCAGTAATTGTGGTCAAACAGAAACGAAACAGAAAAATGATCAAGGAGATATGATGGTGGACAAGTGGCAGGATAAGCAAGGGAGAACCCAATGCTCAAGTTACAGGAAAACCCCAATCCCCGAGGGACACAGCGAGGGAGAGAGAAAAAAAGAGAAAACGAGAGAGAAAATGAGAAAGAGTGAGGGTGAGCGAGTGCATTTCATGTCTTCTCTCATCTCTCTTTTCTGTTTTCCATCCTGTTCTTTGGTTTTCATCTGAGCAGAACAAAATCGTGCCCTTCACTTTGGAAGTTGCTTTGTTCTCTCTTTGGTCTGCACACTCCTGAGCGTGGTCCATCCACTCAAGTCTGTCTTTTGAAGTGGTGGATAAAAGGGGGATAGTGTGGATGCCTGCATGATAGGGTGAGGAGTATAGACATGTAGAGAACAATGGAGCATAGAAACAAAACTCTCAAAAATATGTTTATCATAATAGCTCAGGAGTCATTGCACAATTACAGCCAAAAACTATTTGGCTGAACAAACAGCATGTGCAGCCTCGCCAAACAAACAGCACTAATAGAGCAGTAAAAATGCCATAGATATGGTGCAAGCAACGCTGAGCATCAGACCAGATGCAGCGCGTAGTCCTGCTAACTTGTAACGCCTGTGATCTCTGAACTCCTGAAGCTGCCTGAAGATGTTGGGCGGAGATCATAAGGGGTACATGTGTTGAAGGAATTTATGGACACGATTGGAAGTGACAGCAGCCATCAGGCAAATACTGATTAATTTAGGCAGCAGCTGCCAGGTTCGCCTGTCCCACTGACTCCTTTAAAGCCCTATTTGTGCTGGGATATTAAATATTGGTAAACAAAATGTCTTGTTACCTGTTGGTGTCGCTCTGTTGTTAGTAACTCTTAAGGTGGAAACTTTTCAAAGTGGAAGCTATCAGTGCATCTACAAGATATTTGCTTCCGTGTGTGTCTGTGTGTTTGTGTGTGAGTTGAGCAATGTGCCTCAAGGGCCTATAAATGTAAAGGCATAAATCACAGCCATACTATGACCTGACATTCTTAGCACTGCGGTTAAGCCATCAGTAATTGCTCCTGTTCATGAAAATGAGTTAGAGTTTACAAGGATTCATAACTTTTGCCTTGCTCCTCTGAGCTACATGGTACTCACTGGTCATGTTGAACTTGTGTAGCACCTTGGCGAAGTACTCCTCCTCCTCCTGCTCGGTGGAGATGTCTGTCTGGACCTCGATCTGCTGCTCCAGCACCTCCTTGGTGCTGTTGTAGAGTGAGATCAGGTTGGTGGGGATGTCTTCCTCGTCTCCTTCCTGGCTGGGCTCAGGTGCTTTCGGCAGACGCAGTTTGCTGAGGATCTGGCTCCTGATGGCCTCGATGCGCTTTTTCTTCACCATCTCCAGGTCCACAGTCTTGCACGTAGACATGCCACTCACGTTCCCCACCGTGTACACAACCATCAGCATCAAGACCCCCAGCTTCATGGTGACAATCTGACAGTCCAACCACTTACGCACTTTCTCTCGCAGCAAATTCTCGCACACCTTTTCTTTCACTGCCTGCCTCCAAACCAGGGATGCTTAGGGAACAGTGAATCACTCCGTGGAGAAGTGTGACTGACGCAAGATGTTTACACACGACAGAACAATTACAGCAGTGTGGAGAGTCCTGAAAATTCACAACTACTGCAGCTCCAGCTGTCGCCACTGCCGTAAAAATCCCCTAACTCCTGTGTCCTCTTTGCAGAGAAGCAGGTGGCGAGAACCCTAGTGGGTAGACAGACTTCGAGTGATGAGCCAGCCTCTGACTCAGCCACACAGGTAACACAATGACGTTCCAGTCTCTGAAGTGAGTACAGAGCGGAGCTGTCAAATGTGAAAAGAGCCGATCCAAACATACACTCAGTCAGCGCCCCCGAGACTCAGAAAGCTTCAACAGCACTCATCAGTCAAAAACAAACTCAAAAACCAAACACTCGGATACTGAACAGACCTTCTTCTGTACTCACACAGCAATAATAAATTGAATCCTGCCTTATTCAGGGCACGTATATCCCCCTCCACGTGTCAGCTCAGTGCTGTGTTGTTCACTGAGCAGTCTCTGATTACATTTCCCCAGAGGCCAGTCAAGCGAATGTGAAAGGAGCAGCCGAACACTCAGCAAAATACAGATCACTGCTGGCACAGCCCAGCTTGCTTACTATTGAAGTCTAAGGCTTTTAACCCGGCCCGGCTTCCTGTCCTGCTTGACCCACAAGGTCCCTCTCACTGATTATTTAATTCAACCATACCCTCTCTAAAAGTCTCTACAGCTGAGAAATGGCAATGTAATGTCCTGCCTTTTAAGAGGAAAACTGGTCTTCCTTTTTCTCAGCTTTTTTTTTTAAGTTTGATCAGATGACCTCTGGCTTCCTTTACGGTCCAGATAAAACTCTTAGGGGCTTTGAGTCAGCCCAGAGCTAATCAAATACTCACGGTGAAGGCAAAGAAAGAACAGTGTACTATTTAAAAAGCTTACCTTCACTGATTTATTCAACACCAGTCACGCTCCTCACATGCCACTACAGAAATACACATTTGACAAACATGTATAGCTGTCTGCTCTGACTACCTCTTTTTACCAATAACAGCATGTGATCTGTGTACAGCTGCAGTACACCAGAAATTGCTTTCAACGCCTCCGACTCATGCCGACTTCACAGAGCAGCTGTCCGGCTCCTCATTCTCAAACATGATAATATGATAGTGTAGGGTCTCTGTGTACTGAGATTACAACCGTTATCAGAAGGCTAAAATGTCAGCGTCAAGGAAACACCGACATAGATTTTAAAGTTTGACACACCTTCTCTTTAAATGAGCGCACCATCCAGACACAGCAGCAGTAACGACAGCAGTAGCAGGAGTAACAGTCCCTCTTAGACCTCGCTGTTTTTGGAAATTGGATTGCAGCCTCCTTTCTGTCCTCTCGTCTCTCTATCCATCCATCGGCATCACTTCCTTTATGCCCACTACAGCTCCTTCACACCTTCTCCCTTCGTGTATCCACTGACACAACTCCCTGCTCACACCTCTATTTAACTCTGCCTTTCTGCCTGTGCGCTCCCTCTCTCCTGTTGCTTGTCAGAGCTTGCTGGTGACAAAGTGATTTGTGGGAGCTCTGAGCTCAGATAACTTTTCTCTTGCACTCCCTCGCTCTGCCCTCTTTCTCTCTCCCCCCCTCTAACGCTTCTTTTTACTGGTTGCTGTTACTTGTCTAATAGAGCGAGGAGCTCTCCGCCCAGGAAATGAGGGTAACGGCCTCAGTGTAAAACATCTGCTGTTTAACAGAGCTCTGCTGCCTGACTTCTGTCCACATCAGGAAGCCAGGAGCTGAACACGCTGACTGAACAACTGACTTTAAAGGGCAAACAACTCTTTCACACACTCTGAACTGTCTGCCACTGAGGCAACACTGACTGACATGTCAACAGGCCTTTTGCGTGGTGTCAGTGTCTCACCAACTGACCGCCACATTTACCTGGTGGCTGTGAAGGTGCCCCGCTGCCAGACCAAAAGAACTGAGCCACTCGGGACAAGCGGGTCTAAAAGTAGAATGGTGAATGTCAAAGGATGGAGAGCCAACAGGGCAGGGCTGTGTGGTGCACGGTCCCAGGTCTGGGTGCTTTTTAGAGGTCGGATTGTGTATTTTCAAAAGGAAGGCTAGACTAAAACAAACCAGTGATGGTTTCAATCATCTTGTCTGTGTCTGAAGGGATGAGTCAACGGGGAAGTAAAGATAGCAAACTACCAGTGTACAGTCTTTGTTTTTGGAATTTTTAAGGTTTTGCACCAATGTGGTTCCCATGGGTGTCTATTGTTAGCTATGAAGAATAAGCTATTCATCAAACACTGGCAATAAAAGGTGACATTTAACAAAAGGAAACTCAGGCAAAAAAATCCCCTAAGATTCCAGCCCTGATAATAACAGCAGACGTTAATTATTTCTCAAACAAAGAGACTATGGTCTATACTTGTATGTCAACTCTACTATATTTCTGTTTACCATTAATAATAAATGTCTGACAATAAAATGTGAAAATGTCACAGCTGTTACTGTAACTTGTGTTGAGTATTGCTGGGCATGCACTGCCACCTAGTGGGGAGAGATGGTACACCACTTATAGACCTGATAGTTGTGATTGTATGGTTATCCTACACAGAATATTAAATAAATATAAATGCATATTGTCATAACAGACATAACTACAGATCTTTAACCTGTATTATATTGTCTAAGAGAAAAATAAGTTTACATGCACGCAGGGGTTCTCTCTTGAATACTATGCAGTCAAGCAAATGCACCGATCTGTTCAGGAGGAACCACTGAACACTGACATTTTTGCTGTAGCAGCACAAGCGCACGAGCCTCTGAACACAACAAACCTCATGCTTTACTGACTCTGCACTACTGACCCAGTCTGACCAATCTGCCATGGGGCATTTCATACCCTCCACCACAAGGCCTCGATGCCAGCACCTTGAGGTGTCTGTGTGTCTCTGAGCACGACAGTGCAACATAGTCTTCTTTCCCATCATCGACTGTGAAGTCCAAAATGATTCTCTCTGAAGTCTCTGAAGCAGGACGCTGGAGGGAAAATATTCACAGTCAACAGAGAGAACAGATCAGTCTATAAATCATGTCACCACATCAGACTTGGTCCTGAACACATTTCATATCTGTGGCAGGGTGACATGATGCTGCAGCCTCTTTCAACAGCGTCACCAACTGGTGCAAATATTGAACCATAAGGCTTTATTTGGCTTTTTTTTTTTCATTTCTTTTTTTTTCCAACAACTGCTCATGTTGTCAAGGCTGAGCTCCATGCTGTTGAGTACATTGAAACTATTTTACTGGCACTGCATGCAGCTAGTCTGTCCTTACTGAGCCACCAATAGAGTAGAATAAATCTTTATTGCCATTTGTACAGGTACAGGACAGTACAATTACAAAGGAATTTGTGTATGTTGCTATCCTGTCAGTTTTCTTTTTTAACAAAAATATTCAAATACTAAAAAAACAGATAGGAAAAATACAAATTATACCAAGTTTTAAAAAATTCCCACTTTTGTAAATATATGGAGACATGGCTGTATGAAATAAGAAAATAAATAAATGTCAGTGTGAGGAATATTTACATCTGGAATATTGCACAGTATGTTATTGTACATTAAATTAGTCGTCATTAAGTACTGTTGTTTCTTAATGTTTTTCTTCATCATACTGATAATACTGCAAGGCCTTGACCTTAACATGTAAAGTGCCCTAAAATAATTTAGTGCAATATAAATATAATTAAATGAATTTTAATTATTAAATTGTGTGTTTTGAATGCAATATCAAAGTGAATAATCATAGACTCACATCATATACTATTTTAACGATAGTTTAAGCTAAGCTAAGCTAAGCTAAGCTAGCACAGCTAAGACAAGCCTTTATCATTTCCCAAAGACAAATCAGAAAACAACATACTGTATATGTGTAATTAAAAAGCTATGAAGAAAAAATGGATTTGTTCACACGCTACTGGTTCAAACTTGATCGGTTAATCTAAGTAAACAACAAAAAATAGTTTAACTTTAAGAAGATTGAACGTTTGTTTTTTGTTTTAGCATTCAATTTATTTATTTTTTAATTTAGGCTAAATAATCAAGTTATTACAGAATGTATGTAATATAATGTAAATGTAAATGCAATGTACCTGCCATGTGATAGATCAGGAAAATCAATACCGGAAAAATCACCTGTTGGTCCCCCGTCTCCATGGTTACAACGACCGTGTATTCGCCTACGTGTTTTAAGTAGCGTACCAACCCTCTGTGAATCGGTCTCCTGTATTTGCTCCGTGTTACTGTTGTTGGTTTTATTTTTCTGCGCATTTTGCCAGAGGTAAGTTGACATTTGTGTTCAGCGGCACATTATTTGTTTTTATGAAAATCTGAGGCGTCGTTTTAATGTTGAAAGGGGTTCAGAGAGACTTCCGCTGAGGCTGCGGGCTCTGCGGAGAGGAGATAAAAACCAAACGGGGTTACCAAGGTAGTGACGACGCACCGCCACCAAGCAGACAGCACAGGGAGTCTAACAGTGTAATAGTTAGTGTTGGGAGAGAGGGAGAAACACCTGCTGCTTTCACAACAATATTTAAGCCCAAACATCCCGAGAGAAATGGCTGTAAATGACTCATAGCTGTGCGCAGCTTTGCGGACTTTTGATGGACTCGCTGCAGACTTCATGAAGACGCTTTCAGAGTCTGGGCGTGAGTGTCTCTCAGCTTTTATGATCATATATGTTGTGATTGTGCACCGAGGAATTCTCCCTTAGATATTAGAATATTTAATATTGCAATCTTACAATAGTGGAAAAGTGCCATAGAAATGTGGGTGTATTAATATTATTGTGACATATTGTAAAACTGATAAAATAAAGCATCAGCACCTTGGATGATGTCTGTGACGTTTCCCCTTTTGACAGGTGACAGCTCGTGACTTCCCCAATGGAGAAATATGAAAAACTGGCCAAAATTGGTGAGGGCTCCTATGGTGTGGTGTTCAAGTGCAGACACAGAGACACTGGACAGATAGTGGCCATCAAGAAGTTTGTGGAGTCTGAAGATGACCCAGTCATTAAGAAGATTGCACTGCGAGAAATACGTATGCTGAAGGTGAGAAGAGATGAGTATCACCAAATAGTATCAAGTTTGTTCACGTCAAGTTATGTGATCTTGTGTGTTAAGCCTGTGTTATGCAAAGCTGTCATTGGTATTTTATTGGATGTAATGTTGAAAACTTGAATGAAGACATGAGGAGGCAGCAGACTATAGCTGCTTTGTAAGTCTTCTCTCAGAGGCCGTTAGAGTTAGAGCTGATCATTGATCCTCTGCAGCC
Organism: Pseudochromis fuscus; assembly: GCA_900323345.1. NCBI lineage: Eukaryota > Metazoa > Chordata > Actinopteri > Pseudochromidae > Pseudochromis > Pseudochromis fuscus. The sequence continues at coordinate 8,782 of OOFC01002493.1, read as the reverse complement.
TCTGTAGGTTTAATTAAACATTAATTATGCATTTTGTCCAACATGCTGAGCTGTGGATCGCTGACACGCTGTCTGTGTCCTGTGTTGGTCTTACAGCAGCTGAAACATGTGAATCTGGTCAACCTGCTGGAGGTCTTCAGGAGGAAACGACGGCTGCACTTGGTGTTTGAGTTCTGTGAACAGACGGTCCTAAACGAGCTGGACAAACACCCTCGAGGGTAGGTCAGGGGGTGACGACGAGGGTCATCTGCTACCCATTTGATCTGATGAAGTATCAATGAGGAAGATTTGAAAATATCCACTCATTGTGATTTATTCTAAATTAGCAAGTGGTGATTGATACTTTGAAACTCACATATAACTATTAAATCCCATCTTCAGAAATGTGTCAGTCATCTATTTTATTAGCACATTTCTCGAGTAAAGTAAATGCATGAGAAATAGGGTTGTAAGGAGATATACTACATTGTGATATTGTTACTTTTACTGTGATGAAATATGTAATTACCAAAGATCCTAGCACACAGTTTACCATCAAACTGACTGTGTGGACTTTTATTTATCCAGAGTATTGCTTACGAGAGAAGGGCAGCATAAAGAAACGGGGTGAATTACCAAGAAGGAGCCAAGACTGTTGCCAAGAGATCTCAAAGACGGAGAATGCTGGCAGCGGGGCGAAGGAGCAACCGAGCTTAAAGCAGAATATCAAAGTATTTAGGGACAGCAGAGCTCGTGCTTTGACCGCTCCTTGTACAATCTACGGTCACAGGATAAGATTTTGGTTTGGCTTTGGTCATGTGAACTCAAGCAGCAAGCCTAAACCACAATAGCTAGTTGTTATCTGGCTATTTTTCTTTTTCCCGCTAGGCTGTGCAGCAGAAACTCTAGCTGCTCACGAAAACAAAGGCGCTGCTGCTGCTGTTAGAGACAGGCCTAAGGTTACCCGGGTGACAAGAGGGTTGTGTAAAGCACCACTTCTTTTTCGAAATGCCTGGAATAATAGATGAGGAAAACGTGACGGGTAAATAGGTTGTGTTTAGTTCCTCTTACGACAACTAATATCCATTTGTCTCTTGTTCTCTGCAGGGTACCTGAGGCCCAGCTGAAGAGTATAGTGTGGCAGACGCTGCAGGCTGTTAACTTCTGCCACAAGCACAACGTCAGTATACTTTTATTTTTACTTTTAAAAAAATAATAATAATAATTGATTTACTCCATCTGTGTTTTGAGGTCGTTTTATTTTGTAAAATTGTGTTATGTTAAAATCACTATTAAATGTGATCGTTGCCCTCCCTGGCCATTAGTTTGACTCACTGTGAAGGATGGTGAACGAAATCCACAACACTTCATTACATTCCTTCATTTATTTGTACACTGTAGTTCAAAATACAGTAGACAAATACAGTATCAGAAAATAAAGAAAACACTACTTACACACCATCTGACTTTTGTCTTCCCAAACTAACTCATTTTTTATTATCCTGATTAATTTATCTCAGACATTTTACGTATTATTACCTGGTTAGAACAATATTCTCTTTAGCTTGAATCTACATGTTATTCTAACTACAGGAACACTTTATAACAACGTCACTGCATCGAGCCTTAAATGCATTAAATAGTTTCTGTGTCCTGGGGATTCAGTCATTTTATGACCTGCGGGGGAGACTCTTTATATAGGTGCACTTCAAATCATAATAAACACTGAAGGACAAATGGATTGATTATGTCAACATTCAAAAATATGCTCAACATTTGTAATAAAATCCAAAATGGCCTCCTACATGGACAAAGACACTGACTATGTGCTTAGTGTTATTGTTACCTCCGCCAAGGAGGTTATGTTTTTGCCGGCGTTTGTCTGTCTGTTGATTTCCAAAATAACTCAAAAACTTACAGATGGATTTGGATGAAATTTTCAGGGATTGTCCAGATGGGGATAAGGAACAAATGATTAGATTTTGGAAGTGATCCGGATCACCGTCTGGATCCAGGAATTTTTTGAAGGATTCTCCTCGCAAAGTCTCTCCTTGAAGGTGTCCTTCTTGATATGCTAGCGGGAGCGCAGTGCAGCTGCTTGTATTGATTTTGACACATGCGCAGTTGCTTGCGCCCTCCGCGCCCAGGCGACGCGGTCACATTTTTGGAGCTGCACGCGGACGCCTCCGCGCCTGTCCTGACGTGTTCAATGACATTTACGTGATGCGGACCCTCGTGCACCAACGCGGACGTTTGGACGCGGAAAGTATGAATTGGC